>JAODKF010000040.1:19958099-19980562 GCA_026779585.1 Mormyrus proboscirostris | reverse complement strand
ACTGAAAGTATAACACAGACAGAAAGTATATACAGTACTAAAAGTATAACACAGACAGAAAGTATATACTGAAAGTATAACACAGACATAAAGTATATACTGAAAGTACAACAGACAAAAAGTATATACTGAAAGTATAGCACAGACAAAGTATATACTGAAAGTATAACACAGACAGAAAGTATATACAGTACTAAAAGTATAACACAGACAGAAAGTATATACTGAAAGTACAACACAGACAGAAAGTATATGCTGAAAGTATAACACAGACATAAAGTATATACTGAAAGTATAGCACAGACAGAAAGTATATACTGAAAGTATAACACAGACAGAAAGTATATACAGTACTAATAGTATAACACAGACAGAAAGTATATACTGAAAGTACAACACAGACAGAAAGTATATGCTGAAAGTATAGCACAGACAGAAAGTATATACTGAAAGTATAGCACAAACAGAAAGTATATACTGAAAGTATAGCACAGAATCCACCCACATTCAGTGGGAAGCCATGAAACAGCCACTGGATTTCAATGAACATGGTTGTGTTTGCCAAGGGCTCAACACCATGGAAATAGGCCTGATACTCCAAAACCTCAATGTCATTCTGCGCCTTCCCTCCCACCTCAGTACATCACAATCACTGTAGCACCCACACAATGGACAAAGACCGGTTTCACTTGTGTGGGGGGAAAAAGGTGTTATCACATTTCCTGCAAGAGCTGCCAGAGTCTGGCTCAGCCATCATTCATATTTATGCAGAACTTCACAAAGGGAACAGAAAATAAGCCAGGACATTACAACCCCCCTAACTGAAAGGGTTTCTTTGTGGACTTAACCTTGGAAGGCTCATTCCCTGCTGAAGCTTTGAACCGCTGGACAAGAATCAGATCGTTGCATCTGATAGCAGGCAGGCTGCGCTAACAGAGCGCGGGCCCAGTGCAGGGAGCGAGGCCCGACTCGGAGAGCCGCAGGGCAGCATTATTAGCGACGGTGCTGCCCACGTCACAAGCCATATGGCTGGGTAAGAGGGGAGACACGAGCCTGAACGTGCCGGTGCGTCTGCCTGGAAGCACGTACAGATGATTCATTAATGAGCCTAAAACTCATACTGCCTAGACTGATATACCACATCCTACTACAAATGCTGGCTCAGGGGGTAGTACTGATGTCTCACACCGTCCAGATTGGGAGTTTCAGTGCCACCTCTGCTCTGTGTGTTTGCATGTTCTCGCCATGTAGCGTAGATTTCCCCCTGCAGTCTAAAGACATGAAGGTAGGCAATTTTAAATGTCTTTGTGCGCTGTGTGATGGACTGGCGTCCCATCCAGGGCCATGATTGTGACCAGGATGTGGTTTGTTCTATGCTATTATACATATTACCTTGCAATTAGTCTTCTTGCACGTCTGTACAGGCGAGCTGGTGCATATTTGTGCATTCTTGTGCATTTGTGCGTACTGACGTACACCTTCCAATGTCCAAGGGTGTGAGAGCTTAGGTGAGCCTGGATGCAGGCCAGGGCTGTAGCGTCAGCGTGCCTCCACATCTGGGCCTGATAACGGAAGCATGACCTCAGAGGGAGAGCCCTGGAAATGTAGCTGTTTCTAGGGGTCTTGTGGTCCTGGAGCAGTTGATAATGTGGATCATGTAGAGGCTTGCAGAGGATGGCTCTGCTGCCCACCCTCTGATTACACCATGATTATTAATCAGGGAAAAAAATGAAGGACAGTGAGAAGGAAAAACAACAATAAAGAAGCACAGAACAAAAGCTATGACCAGTTTAGGCACCACTTTACAATAAGGCTCCCTTTTGCCACTTGTAAATGGTAGTAACTCATTAATAAAAAGAAAACTGTGTTATAACTTGTTTAAAATTGTCTATTAATAATTTACAAAGTGTTACAACCTAATTAATAACCAGATTATAAACCATTCATAAACTCTTTATATGGGTAGCCTTATTGTAAAGTGGCACCCTAGTTTATTATATAAAAGTGAATGTCTTCAATGCCTGTCAAAAAACTGCCTTCATTGTTACACTTCCCACTGAAGTCACCTTCCATTTTCTACACCCTACAGAGGCAGGGTGAGCCTGGAGTCACTGATGGAACTATAGGCAGTCCAGCTAGTGCAACCGCACTGGGGCCCACAGAAACAGGGGCCCCACAAAGGATCAATGGGCCCCTTTGCAGGGAGGATCAGGAGGCTGATGATCTATTACTCTAAATTATCAAAGCATGTTACATTGCATTATGAACTGCTAGAAACCAAATGATATATACTGCATACCTGGTTGGCAATTCTGTCTCACTCAGCGTGGCCAATATTTAATCTTTCTTTTTTTTTTTACAAGACTATAAAGGTACATTTTGTATGCCTGAAAGGTTAATGTTTTGGTCACATGCCAAATTACCATGTAGGCCACAATGCATGAAGAAGAGGACACAAGAACATAAGAAGTTTACAAACGAGAGGAGGCCACTCGGCCCAATACATTCAACAGGGATACGATGAAATTCTGAGGAGAAGGAGAAAAGAAGACAGAGCGGGAGGTCAGGGTGGGGTGTCGGAGGTCAGGAGACAGCAGGGCCGGAGTTGGCGTCTATTCTGATGGCTGACACATCGGAGGGACCAGCAGGCTGCGCACGGGACCACAGGACCCTCAGACATTCTGCTCCTACTTTGTGTCTGTACACGGTCACCATACCATACCAGATGAGTCTCTACCACCCCGAAATTATTAGATTACTGAACACAGTGCTGAAATCAGCCACACTGGAGTGAAGTTCTCTAGTTTAGATCAGGGTACGATCACCAAACTAATGACTTAAGTCTCTGAATGAGTGATATGGGTACGCAGCTCCTGACCCATATACCGTCCATTCAGATGCCAAATACAAACAGGAGATAAGACACAAGTCATAAAGCCAAAAACGGCGCTGCTAGTTTAACCCAAAAGCTGATCTGAAGCCACACAGTGCGGCTGCTGTATGATTTTCACACGTCTGCTAGGGCCCCCAACTGCTCCCGTTTTCTGTCGGCACTCCCCAACACCAAATCTCCTAGGCCACCGCTTTTCATCCGTCCATCCTGCCTCGCAACCGGCCCAGAGAACAGAAAGCTGCTTCCCGGAATCTGGCCGCCTCCCGAGCAGCACAGGAACAGACGCGTGCCCCCCCCCCGCAGGATAGGGGGCAGCATGCCAGCATGTGGATAGAAGGAGAGTGTCAGGAAGAATGTGCACTTTGGCTCTTTGTTTACATGCTTCGAGGATTTCTCAGCTGCCTTTTCAGGTATCTCTGTACCTTCACTCCAGGCTCCTGCTACTCACCTCAGTCTCCTCCCAGCTTATCCCTAATGCAATCCAGTGTAACGGACGCACCTCCTTTTCGCCTAACAAATGAATGAAACTGCCTCAACCGTTTAACTCGAGCTTGGCAGCAGCACAGACATGAACCTCACAGAAACTGTCACTGGGAATCCTGCGAGTCACAGAACCGCTCCCTTGCGCAAACAATAAAAACAGATGACAGACTAAACCCGAGTTTCACCTCTTACCATTTTACCGGTGACTTTTGAGCAGTTTTACTGTAGCTATAAGCCGCAATTATTGCTCCCAGTTGAAATATTACACCTCCCCCACTGCAGTTTTGGCAAAGTTCGCATTTCCCCACGGAGGTGGACAAAGGACATTCCCAGCTGGAATCACCCTGGCCCAATAAAAGAGAAGACGGGATTCTCATCGCGAGCGTCGGACGTGGAGCGGAGAGGCTGAAAGGTATTCAGACACCTGTTGAGGTAAAAGCCGCAGACTTATTAAAAGCAGGGACGAGCACGGCCAGGACGCCACACTCGACTGAGCAGAGCTCCAGGTTTTTACAATGAATCACTGCTACAGCACAGCTTCAGTGCTTAGACTGAAGTTTTTTTTTTTTTTTTTAAATGACATGAATGAGGGAAAAGCGAGACAAAAACAACCAAGTGAATGGTGACGGAGACACTGGCCAGTGTGGCATCACAGTCTGGAGTCCGTGACTCACCGGCACCTGCGGCATGGTGTCTGCCTCTTGGTCCGCTTGGTGCAGGCTGCGATACTGCTGCAGGGACTCGATCACCAGCTCCTTCCTGACTGCCTTGCCGGCCCTCCCCTGCATGGCTGAGAAATAGCTGCCCCTGCCAGGGGCGTCCTGACGGCCAGACCTCCCTCCCAAGCTCGTCCCTGGGCTCTGGTGCTGTGGCCCAGCAGTGGGGCTGCAGCCGACTTCTGAAGAGTCCCTGTACGCAGACTACTCTGGTGCTTAACAGTGCTGGTCTGGCCTCGCTGACTTGCTGGCTTGGTCGGTAGGGAGGGACGGCCACTCCCTCACTCAGCTGGCCTGCCTTTGTTTTGGGGTGGAAGGGGGGGGCGTTTTACTCACACCGACTCTCAGGACGACTACCTCAGGCTCCTCCCATGAGGGCAGGCCGGCCTGTAATTGGAAACCAGCCCATCCACCTGCCAGTCATTGTCAACAACCACAAACCACAGACTGGGAAAGAAGTAAAAAGAAATAAAGGGGGGGGGGATCTATCCAGCCTTTAAAGGGACACAGGATGGAAAGCTGCATGGGAAATTGCGTGCGCATGTGAGCAGGCCTGCCATAGTCATTGTATCTATATAAATGCAAGTGTAAGTATGTGTGTGTCTGAGTTTGGCCACATATGCACGCCTTCACCTAAATACAGGCTGCAGGGTCATCGAGAGTGTGTGTACAGTATGCTCACAGGATCTCTTCTTGCACTACAGTACAGTAAGCCTTGCCGCCCTCAACACCATAGAGTAAGACTTGGGGGAGTTTGTGTCACGAGTGATCATGGGAGGGGGGAGTCCAGGCATTCGCTTTGCCTGGAACAGCTGCGCAGGTCATGGAGAAAGCAGAACCCCGGTACATCACCACGGGGTTTTTATGCTGAGCCAAGCTTGCAGAAAAGCAGAGATGAGCAAGACTGCGGCCACACTGAGGGAACTTCCTCATAACACACATCCGTGTCCATCCATCTTCCACAGCACTGAACCAGCTTGTGGGCACACAAACCGGGAGCTTACCCCGGGACACAGAGGCATTAACATGCAAAAACCACCTACACACAAAAACAAACCACGTACAACAGCTGGTAGGATGACGGGCTTTTAGGCTCCCATCCTTAAACTCCCCGTGGAAGTGACCAAAAATATCAGTAAGCATGCAAGGACATTAAACACAAGCGACTCGCTTAAGCGCAAGGATGGTAACCAGATACAGACAACCTATGAAAGGAAGCACTGTGCTCCGCACTTTTTATGCCAACAGGATGGTGTGGGTGCCAGGTGTCACAGCTCCTGCCTTTGTGGTGAGGTCTCCTTAGCACACACTGACCTGCTTAAACGGACATTCAGAAAGGCGGAAACTTCTTTGTAGAAGCAGCCTGACAGTGCACAGGCAGACAGGTTTCAGTTCAGATAGAGACACTCTGACTCCTGTACAGACACTGAAGGGACCCAATGGAGAACTGAGCATATGTCAGCAGTGCGAGAGCCCATCACTCAGAGGGCTGAGGTACTAGGGGGGCAGCGTGTGGCTCCGTGAGCTAAGCCTGTGTGGCTGTAATTGCAGGTTCAAACCCAGCCTCACCATGTCTGTGGGTCCTTGAGCAAGGCCCTTAACCCCCAACTCCCTGGGCGCCCCAACAGGTGGCTGCCCCTTGCGGACAGCTTGCTCTACAAAGAGCTAGTTGAGGGTGGCGTAAAAAAGAATTTCCCCCTGGGGATCAATAAAGTTGTAATTATTATTATTATTATTATTATTAAAAATTATTATTATTATTACATCTGTGTTTAAAGAGGAAAAAAGAAGCCATGACTTCACCAAGGCTGCCATTCGCTGGCAAAATAAATGTTGAAGTGAAACCATTATATTTTTCAAATAGATAGGCACTTATTACATCAATCCATTTTATAGCCGCTTCTCCTGGTCAGGGCTGCGGGGCTTAATAATTATATCACAGATAATTCCTTTTGAAATCGGAAATCTATAGCATACAGTCTTTCACGTGATGAATGAATCAATAGTCAGTAATAAATTAATTATCTGGCAGCAGAACATAAATCGCAAACCGATACTGTAAATACTTTACCATAAAAAGTACACTTATAGGAAAAATATAATAATATAAATATGCGCATGTGGGCATACAAATATAAATATAATATGAAGTTTGAAGTTATTTACCATTCATAGACATGTTATTTGTTTAGAAAGAATTTCAAACCAGCTGTTTACAGGCCTACATAAATCAAGACAGGCCAATCCTCCTGCTAGAAATGTTTTGATGACCTGTGGTTAAGGTACCACACTATCCATCCCATCATCAGTGACACCGTCATCTTATCCTGTTAACACTGGATCTGATCTTCTCCCCTAAAATTCAGAAGACAGATTGTGTTCTTCTTTTGGTCTTAAATGCTTTCCACTTTCTTCAAAGTTGGTTTTTCCCTAGTTACTTTTATTGTTTGCCATTCATTCATTTAAAACTTTTGCTGACGGGGGGGTAAATGGAAAAATCCCTGTTGAGCTCGATTTTAAACTTCTAATGCCTCTTCAGCGAGCCGCAGATGTAACACTGGATGCGTCAGATTACATAGATAACCATCGGAAGGATATTCCGACTCCAACAACTTATCAAAATCACCAAAAGAGAGAGACCAGAAAAATAGAGGCTAACTTCATAGCACTGCAGCCTCATAGATCCAGGTTTGGGGTTAGAATGCCACTCCTTCTCTGCGTCTGTCCCCTACATGATGCACAGGGTTTCTTTTGCAAAGACACATGATCAGACTAGAGTGACACATCTATGGTACCCATAGTGTGTGCTTGCATGCCCTGCAATGACCTGGCAAGGAAATGGACAAATGGACCAGGTCTAACCTTCAAAACCAACGTCATAAATGATGCCCCTGTTTACGACTCACTTCGACTGTGGCAGGCAGCTAAATGGAAACTAATGACAAGAAAAAATGTTACCCTTTTCCCGGATTAACCATCAGCGCCATGTCCGTGACCAAATCCCTCAACACAATGGACCGATCTGAGAAGTACTGACGCCTAGCCAGCTTAGTCTCACTGCAACAAAAACATATGGGATCCTTTGGGTCAGCACAAACATGAACAAAAATCACTCTGCTAGCAGTGTCTTACCGCAGCATCGCCACAAAGTGAGTCAGGATCTCTCTGTGGCAAGTCCTGACTAGAAGTGATGTTATGTTTGCACTGTAGCCACAACACCGGCAGGAGTGGGGGAGCAAAGAGAACGTACCATTGTTAGGAACGCTGTTTCTGCTGGGACCCATCAGTGAGGAAGATGCCACACCGCCAGCCAAAATCTCACCGTACTGGAACAGCTCCCCCTAGCTGTCAAACAGCTACATTATATTCTCACACCAAACCGAATTACTTCCTGTACCAGCAATCCAGATCAAAATTCTGGATGAGTCTCCAATACAAGCAATAAAACTGAAATTAAATATAAAACTGGTTTTATAAAAAAAAATGTGTTATGCACAATTTTAATCAATTTGAATTTAAAAAGAGCAAACATAAGTCCACAATATTCAAAAAACTAATTCCAGCTAATAATTTTAAAGGCAAATTTTAAAGTACTACCACCATAAGTTAAAAATAACATTTTGATCGGCTACCAAAATGCACCGGTACCAACATGCACTGGTTCCTTAAGTTCACAAATCAGACCAAAAATATATTCTTCTATCATGACCATAGCATGCAGTGTGGGCCCTGCCACATGCTCTGTGCTCCCTGGGATACCGGCTCAACGTGATCCTGTAGGAAAAACAATTATGGGTGATGAATCAATGAAATACTAAATATATCTTAATTGAAGATTAATTTCCTTTTACTGTTAAGTTTGAGAAGTTCCAGAAATAGGACCTTCGTTTCTGACCAATGTCCTTATAGTTCTTTATCACAATAAAAGTCCTCAAAAGAATGTTACTTAGAGTAAAGTATCTTTCTATAATTCTCCAGTGATTGAAACTTGATTTAAAAAATATCCCTGTTCTCCGACTCATTCTGCTGCTGATCAACTAGAAGCAAAAAATCTGGATGAAAGCCTTTTTGCCTTCAGTCAACATATTGTTTCTCAGCAAAACACTCTGGAAAATGGCCCAGCTCATGTGTACAGAAGTTTGGCCGCCGAGTGACAACCATCAAACTTTCCACATGCCAAAAAGAGAGAGGCAAAGACAGAGGGAGTGAGAGATAATGTGGAAAAATGTCTTTTAACGTTAAACACACTTTTGGCAAAGAGGTCCAGAGCTCCAGAGGGCAAATAACATCTGAGGCTCATGTCATGTGAGCGTTGTGACAGTGCGTGCTGAAGGAATGAGGCATTATGTACAGCACTTCCGATTAACCTACCACAATAAGTCATAGTGTAAGTCACTATAAAGACCTAGCAGAACTGCACCCTGATGATAGACTAATTTGTGAGCATCTTGTATAATATACACAATCACAGAAGGGCAAAAATGTCTTAAATATATAACATTTAAAAGTCAAGTTTCTTTATTGTCAATTCATTCAGGTACAGAGTACAAGGTGAGATGAAATTGTGTGTCTTCAGGACCATGGTGCAAACATACAACATACAAAAAGGAGAGAAAAGTACAGTGTCTTTTAAAAAGCCAGGACACGTTGCAATCGGTGCAGTCTGCCCTTTGACAGATGTGCATGTCGCTGGAAATTCCCTTTGAT
Organism: Mormyrus proboscirostris; assembly: GCA_026779585.1. Classification (NCBI taxonomy): domain Eukaryota; kingdom Metazoa; phylum Chordata; class Actinopteri; order Osteoglossiformes; family Mormyridae; genus Mormyrus; species Mormyrus proboscirostris. Next base: position 19,971,763 of record JAODKF010000040.1, on the reverse strand, counting down.
GTCTCCCACACCCATGACTGACAAACATCCCTTATAAATACGTCAGGGTTTCCCTCCTTACAGAGATACAAAGCCATTCTTTAAATGTGTCTGACAAACAAGGACAGCGGAATGGGTTATTACTGTAAGTGGGTGTGCAGGTCAAACCAAACCAACGGGGTGTATATGGGGGGGGGACGCAATCCACTGGGACAATCAGTCTCGCACCACCCTGCACTTCAAATGACTGCAGGACTTTTCAAGACAAATAATAATGCATTTCCAGTTGCTAAGAAATTCACTACAGAACAACCAAGAAGCACAGACATGAATACCTGAACTGATCTGTGGGGGAGGGGGAGGTACATGATAATGGTGTTCATTTCTGAACAGTGGGTGGGAAGGCAGCACCACTCACAGACACCTCACCAGAACACTAAGCTAATTGCAGCCTTTTCTAGCCTTAATGTGGACATTGATTGGAAGCCAGCACTGAACCCTTTGCATAACAAGGAGAAGCAGGCTGTTTATCCACATTGATGCAGAGAAACACGACAAACTAAGTGAATGCTCTACGCTCAAATGCATCTCGAAACATCTGCTGTTTTAGTCTTTTCTGTTACAGCCCATACGTATTAGGCACCCAAACCCATTTCAGGACATTTTATAATTATCTGATTGATGACTTTCTGCAGGTCTGCACAGAAATCTGGCAGCAACTTGGTTCTCTGCCCCTCTTTTTTTCCTGTACCCTGGTTTTTCCCAGAACTTCTTCTTCTGATACAGCATCCTGGACTGTCTGCCTGCTTTCCAGGTTTTTTTTGCAAGGACACAGTTATGGAAAGGGACTTCCTGCTGCTAATTAGGACCAGGAATGAGATTCCAGACAGCTGTGTAGTAATGTTCTCAGTACCCTGATCAAAAAGAAATCACAGACATATCACCAAGCTACCATGCATACAAACACACACACACGTTACCGATGCTGCCAGGTCCACTCTGCCCTGCGACTCCTTCCGGCTGGGGGTCCAGTCAGCCTCCTCTGGACCGCCGAGCTCAGTGTCACTCTGGCAGACATAGCTGCAATTCCCTTCCAGAATGGCCCGCAGGCCCTGGAGAAGGATCATGCTGGTGCTGCAGCCCATTCTCTCGGGAGCCAGTCCGCATCGCTCCGAGGGACGCCCTCCAGGAGAGCTGGTGGGAGACTCTGTACTCAGCCTGCGATCCTGACTGCTTCTGTGCCACTGCTGAGCTGAACTGAGCTTTGTCTCTGAGCGCGCCACACCTCCCATCTGCCTCTGATGCTCAGGATGATGATGTACTCCCTCACATTCTCAGTCTCTCCCCCCTTCCCATCATGGCCCCATCATCATTTGACTGACATGTCGTGGTAAATACACAACACCATACAGTTTTAATGCGTACACACACGCGGTATCTATATCTTTGGAGGAACTCCATTCATTTCCACAGATATAACCTTAGTCCTCAGTATGATGACCTTAACCCCTCCCCAGCCTTCATTTTAACATAAGTAGCCAAACAAAATACAAGACTCGTGTCATTTTTAGTTTTCTGATTGCGGTCACATTTTTTATACAAACGAGTTTCCCCTTGTGGGGACCAGAAAAAATGTCCTCACATGGTCAAAATAAGTTTTTTATCACATTGTGGGGATATTACAGTCACAATCACCAGGTTTCATAAGCTCTAAAAAAGGAATTAACAGTTTTTTCTTCAAGAATGCATTAACATCAAAAGGTCAAACACATGCTACAGTAGAACAGAGAGCCTTACACACCAGCCTCAGAACCAACTCAGAAGTGCAATCTGGTGGTTTGTCATGAAAGTCAGACAAAAACACCCCCACAATCTTCTAATGCTTTAAAATTTGGCTTTAATTTTGTACAAAGTGCCCTCTCAGACCAGCAATCCAAATCGCCTTTCTCCACTTTGCTTCTGACGATCTTTATTTCAATAACTTTTTGAGAATGTACATGTGTTTCAGGCTTTGACATTTAGACAGGAATTGGTGTGAATTTTAAACGGACAAACATGCAATGCTCAAGTCAACATTTACACTGGAGGGATTAGGGTTTTTTTTACCCAAAACAAGCAATGTGCAACAAAAAGAGCTGCAATCTGTCATGACTCAAGTGGTAACACTGGAGATTACACTCCTCATCTACTGGGAATGCTGGCACATTGACTACAAAACAACGGTTCAGAGGTGAACTGCATTACAGGTTCTCCACAACAGATTCTAATTAACCTTCACCTGTAATTAAGGTGACATAAAGAATGAGGACATAGCTATATTCCTAGGGAGAGACACGGGGGGGGGGGCTATTAAATAAATATTGACAATGTCAACAGGGAATAATCTGGAGGGAAATGTCCCAGCAGGGAAAGCTAAACGCGGCTCAGATAATCACCTGGAAAATCACAGATTCCCATAAACAGTAAAGTACTGCATTTGTGGGATGAAATATAATATCCGATGAAAGACTAAAATTGGCATCTTCTATAATTAAAATGGCAGGTCACAATCAGACATTACTGATGTAAAAGATTAGTTTCGATAAAGCCTGAGCTAGATACTGCACTATTTTTCTGTGATTAAGTACTATGGGGGTCACGTGGCTCGTCAGGTTACTGGACAGGTAAAGACACACAGAATTAGGCATACTGAAAAATACCTCTCACACACACAGACACCTATAAACAGAGAGGTATACATATAAACAGATATAAACAGAGAGATACAGAGAGGCAGACACACACACACACATCACAAAATTCAGACACCCAGCCTCCTAAGCACCACAACAAACAGAGCCAGTCTTTTCATCAAACCAGCACATTCGGGCAGTACAAACCAGGTCATCCCCTGGCCAATATCTCATGTACCCGGGGTCCCATTAAAGCAAGATACCCCTCCCCTCTGTGCCCAGCAGGCATGACCTGAACCCCAGCTGCTATCATGAACACCTCCAGCTTCCAACCTTGCAGGGTGCAACTGGTCTATAAAGCTCCACTCACTGCATATGAACAGATGTGCTCAAGCCCATGACATCACATATTCTAGATTAATGCATCCAATTTCATTTAGATGCCTAGTTTTCATTAACCACCCAGGGGCTGGTGCAACCTCAGAAATCCAGAGCACCCTCTGCTTTTAACAGAATATTACCACTCAAGTCTCTAACTATGCTTGACCAAGAAGCAAGTGGTTCAGAGTGCCTTTGACTAAAACACATTTTTCCCCAAGACAGTTTCTTCTTATATTGACATTTTACAGAACATATGAAGAGTTAAATATTCAGCACCCTACATGCATCATCCATCCCAGTAAATTATTTTAACCCACAAAGAGAAATACATTTACTACATTTTTGTGATACCTGACATGTGTCATGTGACGTCCTGTGACGTCAGCTATATTCTATTCCTCTACTGAAACACTTTGAAGGTTGCTTGGTTTGGTGTGTGATGACGAAGACAGACTTTCTAAGGTCTGTCTGTATGGCATTTAGGAGGCAGCAATCTTCACGCAAGCATGTTACTCATCCCATGTGACATGATGCAGGTCAGCCTCACCAACAAGGAAGAGTTCCAGATGCCCCAGTTTCCTGCGCCCTAGTTTTCCTGCCTAGATGCATCTGCTCCCCAAATCACCTGAGACACATGATCCAATCACAATGCTGTTTCTTTGGGCGCTTATAATTGCAACTGCCATTAGCAGGCATAACATCATATTTTAGGGACATCTGAGTGCCAAACAAATATGCCCAGTGTTCCTACCTGCCATCAGGCACAGTGATGCCTTCTTCCGACATGCCACCCCACACATCCAGCCAGGACATGTCTAGAAGCAGTTCATCTTTGCAATACTACAAATCCAGTCCTATCAGTTTTCATTCATTGAACAAATATCATTGGTAATTTATTATTATTTAAAATATATATTTCCTTCATATTACGGTATCCTGTTTTTCAAGATATTATATTTGCATAGTTTAATTTGCTTGCACCATATCTACACTGTCTCCATTATATGTACCTGTATGCAAAAGAATGTCCCCCTAAGGGAAAATCAATAATAATAATAATAATAATAATAATAATGTATAATTAAATTATAAATATAATAAATAAAAGCCATCTTAATCTTAATTTATAAACATGCATGTAATTCAAGATGACTGGTTTTCTGAGCGACAAACGGCCTGGTGACCTGGCAACCTGGCACCCCCCCCACCTCACCGACTACAAATCACAACAAAAACTGTCCTGGTGACCGTAACTAGGCAGGCATTCAACATCACAGCAGCAGCCATACATTAGGGACATATGAAGTCAAACCAAATGTCACCATTATCATATACCTCATACTACGGGGGAAGAACACAAAGCCCACAGGCAGTGGGCTTCTACCCAATGCCCATCCCCGTTTGGCATTTTGGGATGGTCTCTATATCCCTAAGAGGAAGCCGATTACAGCTGCTGAGTTTCTTATCCTTTTTAAGTTATTTTTCAGTCCTTGCTTTTACAATAAAACTTTTATCATAAAGCCCTAATAAAAGCATACAGCTGATGTATCAACATCTCTAAAGAAGCGTTCTAGCTTCACATCAGGAGCCTCGGAACAACTGACAGAGGTGGCACTGAGAAGCTTAAACTCCGAGGTCCTTGCTTTCCAGACCTGTGCGGGGGCTCCGAGTTTCAGGGGACCACAGCCAGCTGTCAGACATCATACCAGTTGCGCCAGAAGACAAAACAGAAAAGGGTGCGGTAGTCAGAGCCCACAGAGTAACCGTGTCCAACAAATATCTGCTTGAATCTCCAGCCTACTGTAAGCCTACCTTTACAGGCTACAAACAAAAACTCCACAAGCCTGGATAACCAGGGACATATGAAAAAGAGGAAATTGGTCAGATAAGAGCACAAATTACTGCAGAAATATGTAGCTACACTGTTACGAAGTGAGCTTAAATCTGTGTCTATTCAGCATACAAGTTGTTCACCATCCTGAATGTCAAGCCACAGGCAGAGCTACCATCTAGAGGCCAGGGTTGGTAATGCACCCTGGCGGAGACCCATGAGCACAGCATGGGGAGGAAGCGGAGATCCACAAAGGCCTGGGCTCGGGCAGCCGAATATGTAGCTCGTGGTGGCGGTATAAACCCGGGATGCTTAACGGGCATGACGGTCATTTGGAAGAGACACTCGATCAGTCGTGCCAATTGGGGTAAAGCCAGAGCCAACACATGCCTGCTGTGCTAGTGGGAGGGAGGACCGGCCTTCGGGTGACCACTGCGCCGCGCGATCGCCACCGTACTGGCACAAGCCCCTCAGATAAGTCCGAGAGGTCTGGGGACATTGGAAGGAGAAAGGCTGGGATATTCACAGACTCATAAAGGCTCCGTTATGAAGAAGACACGAGCTGTCGCTTCGACTTCTCGCCTAATATAATGTTAACGGCCCGCCAAAGGGTTAACAAAACACCGTTCAGCTCCTACCGACAATAAAATAAAATTAAAAAGAAATGTTGAAATAAAGTCGGCACAGTCCGGAATTCCATTTTCTTCACGTCGTGGACTGGCACCGCAGCGCTGGCGTTGGAAGTATTCATGGCCCTTAAATGAATGCAATCTACATCACGGAAACTATAACTGCGCCCATAAAAACAGGGAGTTCTTCTCTGAGAGATGAATCCTGGCTTTTTGTTTGATTTAAAGTTCATTTGCTCGTCCGTCCAACATGAAAACGCGAACTCCCGGCTGGCGCGAGGAGAGCACGCGACTCCGCAGAACTACCGTACTGATTAAATCGCGCGACTAGTTTCATCGATCAATTAAAATGTTTACTTCTAATTATTAAATGTTTAATATTCTGTTAGCAAAACCGTTCACCTTAGATACATTAGACAAATGATCTTACTGAAATCATCTGGAATAATTACGAAACACAAATAATCATAAAACGTTTCATCGTATTGTGTTTATTTCATAGTTTTTGATGTGACTAAATTTAATTTTTTGTCATTAAAAGTTTTTTATTCTTTGAACAACATTTCACCTAGGAAAAGTAATATAAACAAATGTAAATAAAATGTGATTAATACGTAGAGTAAATAAGAATTTCCTTTGAGTTTTATAGTCGTGACTCTGATAGTCAGATCGATGTATATGAGAGGTAACGGAGTACAACATGTGCTCCATGGGATTCTTGTTTGTGCACGTACTTTTTCGTGTATGTACTTTTTTGTGCTCAGTATTCACCGAGTTTTTTGCCAGTTATAGGATCCCTGCCACATTTTATATACTAATACCCCAAAGACTCTCAAAGTGCCCGTGTGGCAGAAAGACCACTGTTGATAATCTGGGTACAACTGGTAGACCCTTGAGGGTACAGCCCCAGTGACAAACAAAAGGTACAAATTGGTGCCCTTTTTTCCTGAGAGTGTATCGTATCGAGCAGGGCTGACTTGACCTGCTGTCTGGACACTGTCAGCACCCACCTCACGGACCTACTGCTGGGATGCGGCCCCCATTGTTCAAGGCTCAAAACTTGGCCATTGATGGGTCACCCAGAGCCAGTTTGCAAGGAAAGCCGTGACGAGGCAACCAATTCTACTTAATTAAAATGCAACAGGCATAAAACAAAACAATCTGCCTAGAAGCCAAGGGCCTGCCATCACACTGTGGCCCCTGCAGCCAAGACAAAGTACTGCTGAATGGAGGAGAGCCTTCAGAGACGTCTGGAGAACAGAACAGAGGAGGAGGAGGCACTTTCCTCCTGTACCAGCTCCCATGGAAGGTTAACACAGCAGAGAATTCCCCTGTTGTTCAGTCATAATCCAAAGATGACCCAAAAAAATTAAAATGCTTCCAGACCCCACTTGATATGAGAGCAACAATTCCAAGAGATCCAGAAGAATGGAGACAGCACACCCCCTAGTGATGAGAAAGCAGAGCAGCCGAATCTCAGGCATTATATAAACAACCAGGGACAACTGGCAGCAGCTCTAAGCCTGTAACACGGACCCCAATCCCCGAGGCAATCGTGCCTTCAGCATGTCTGGAATGTGGAAGCTGAACTGGGAGCTAATGAGACTGGTCTCAGTACAGAATGTCAACGGTACTTTTATAAAAATGCGGTTGAGACACGTGCTCAAGCCAAGCAAGAAGAACACCAACCGAAAGCTGTCGGTGTTTTGCCTGGATGGATGTTTTGAGTTTAGATCAATAACAAAACAAAAATCAAAAGGCCTTTTGTGGGAAAACAGCCCACTTCTGGGATGCATTACATCAGGCATGTGATTCAGCCAGCACAAGATTCAATTTCCATTTAAATCTATCCATGTTCCACGTTGTTTTTTTTATGTTCAACCTAAAACTTTTCATTTCTGTTATCAAAATTTAGAATTTTATTTCCTACCCCCTGGCAGCTGACTCTTCAAAACAATTCCTTGTTTTTACCTAAGCTATATCTCATTTTTACTTATCACAAACTGAAAATGGTTAGGGGAAAACCGGTCTTTACATGCAAGTATCACATTGCTTAAAGCAAACACTGAGAAATACATGTGGGTGAGTATATAAAATACTGACTATTTGCAGAACTGGAACATTCTACTGTAGAAGCTTCCAATATGAATCAGAAACAGTAGCCAGAGACTGACGTCTTTCAGAAAAAAAGACCAGCTCCCTGTTAAAGGTGCTTGTGCAATATACAAGACACTTGCACTGACTGCATATAAAATTGTAATTAATCTCATGGTAGACTTCCCCTTTAAAACCCTCATGCAAAACACCACCCGCACAGCCCAGCCTGAAACACGTGCTCTGATGCACTTTCCTGCCATCTGTCTCCTCACAGTCATCATTTTTCCCCTTGCCGGCACTGTCATGACTGAGAGACTCCTTGGCCGCCATAAAAACCAGGTCTCAGTGATCACAGACCAATGACTCTCACGCTCCTTCAATCAGCTCCAAGATTAAGCGTACCAAAATAAAGCTCTTGGAAGGTTCCTGTTTTTAAGTTGGAGAAGTGGGCTGGCACACTGGATCTACAATTAGCCCTGTTGCTTTTTTCCTCCAAGGCTAGGGGATTTGAATACTCTGCTCAATGAATGGGGTCTACATGTTCTCCCTGTCTTGAATGGGTTTCTTGCAACAGTCCAAAGATATGCAGTTAGGCTAAACTGCCCATAGCGTATGACTGCCTGTTGTATGACTGCCACCCAGTTCTAGGTGTACCCCTGCTTTTTGCTGCATGGGAGAGGTTGTGGTGCCCCAACAACCTTCAGGACTGGCAGTTAGAAGACAAATGGATGTTTTATTAAGTATATATGTAATCCTTTAAGTACTAAGGTATATCATCTGACTATGAGTACAGGTGCATAGAAATTTGTCTCTTCACCTACCCCATTTTGCTCTCCATAGATTGGGGGTGACAGCACAGGGTCAACCATTATGCAGCACCTCCGGAGCTGGGGGTTGAGGGCTTTGCTCAAGGGCCCATGGACACGTGACCGTTCTGTCGAGGCCGGGGCCCCAACCGGCCCTCCGATCAAGGGTACAGAGACTTGGCCTGCCGAGTCACTCACCGCCCCAAACAGCACGTTGATCACGGTATTGTGTCTGATACGTTTGGTTGGCTCTAGCTCTCCTATAAATTTTCAGCCAGAGTTAATTACAGTGCATATAACACCATACACCACACAAAGGGAGTGTTTTAATTTACTTTCCGCAGTAAATCTGTAGTAAGTTGCTGTGATTAAGAGCATCAGCCAAATGGAAAAGAAAGACCATGTTTTGTTTTTTGGCAGGTGTATAAAGACCGTAAATTAAACTATACATTCCACAATAATTCCCAGTAAGAGCGGGAAGCAGGATCTGAAGAGCGTCCAGCTCTCCACGCCCAGGGTCAGAGCTGGAAATCGGACCAAAGACCCTTCGGAAAGACAAGTATGTTCCCCCATTGATATGTGACCGCTAAAGCCACCAAACTGATGCCATCTCACGTGCTTCATGATGTCACCGTCAATGAAAGTAAAGCACGGCAGAGGAGGAGAAGCCGTGATGAAGAGGAGGACAATCAGCAACTAAGGAAAACAGGACAAAAATAGCAGGGTGGAGAGGAAGGGCAATATGGGAGGGGCCGCGAGTGACAGAGGCTGACGTGTCACTACAGTACCAGCATCTAAGGGGGGGGGGGGGGCGGTTAGCTGTAAAAACACAGTCACTCCCCTTTAATAGTCGCAATCCCTCTCTCTAGCTGTGTCATTTCCAACGCGGTAAAAAGGGAGGGTGTTAAATAGCTGAATCCTCCTCTTCTGTTTCCTGGAGGAATAACGAACGATTCCTGAGGAAACCTGTCAGAGATGGCCGGGTCCGTCCCGACGTTGAGCGGAGTCCGCCTGCTTTTCCCTTTCCTCCTGCACTCCTCACGCGGCCACAAACCTAACTGCCAACTCTGTGATAACTGGCTCGGCCTGTTCCTTCCGCTAATCAGCTGCAATCCTCTCGAGCGGTGTGGCCTGGGGGGGGTTGCGTGCCACGGGATGGCGAGGAGAGCATACGGTGTCCTCTTCGGTGCAGGACGCGCTGCTGTGTTTGCTCGGCAAATTAGCGTGGGGCCTGGATGATGCCCGTCGAATGAGCAAGAAGAGGAACCTCTGATGTTTCAAATAGGATCGCTGAGACACAGTGCCAAATTAGTAGTTACAGGAAATGGATAGATTATCCAGCAGTGACATCACTGTTTTGAGCTAAATTAAGAAATCAGTTACAAAAAAAAAATTAAATAACAAGACAGGTAGCTCCACCTACAGAATGACAACCAACGAAACTCCTCAGGGAAACTCGTGGCATCTGTTTGCGTTTCGCCAGTAGCAAAGTCCAGTCAGCTAGCGATCGCAGTGGCTTTCAAGCTCCCGTTCAGGGGGTGTGGCTTCCAAGAATCGCTGGGGCTCGACAACACGGGCTAGACCACCCCTCGGGGTCCCTTCCTGGCAGAGGAAACAGATGGCCCTTGATCTGTCACCTTTATTTTATTTATTAAAATGCAAGTTCTGCGCATTCCAGGCATTATTGCACTGGGAGGACTGCACCGAAATTGCTGAATACACAGTCGAGAAAAGAGTTAAAGAATCAATTCTCTACTTGAAAGCGGCTCAGGAATCCAAGGGAAAATGGCCCAGTGATAAGCAACTTCAAACATCTGGGCACACCGGCCCAAAAATACACACCCTTCAGTTGTTCCCTTGGGAAAATGATTCTTGAGAGGGAGGTCACAACCATGGCAGAACTGGGGGGATTGAGAGCTGATGGCTACTCATGCAGTAAAGGAAACAGACCCGTAATCTGAGCCCCCCCCATCCCCCCCAAGTGCCCACAGAGACTCCCCCCAAGAGCAGGGTGCTTATCTATACATGTTCCTCTAAAACACCTAGTATAAATTGATAAAAATCATAAACTGCTTCTGAGAAAAGTGAATCAATGGGCCAACTGTAAATGTACACCTACTGGACTTACACAAAGACAAAAAAAAACATTTAAATACCTGACAAAGCTCCATTGGAAAGCAATTTCCCGAAGAAGCAAATATGGGTGGTAGACGCTGCCCTTCTGTCAAGTCTCACAGGCAAAACCTTCTGTTTTTTTAATCATTATTTTTTATTGTTAACACATCAACTGGGTCCAAATCAACATATTCAAGGCCAAACACCAGCACACAGCTGAATGGGATCCCCCAGTTATATAGCCAGATATTCAATTAAACCAGTTTATATTCAAGGATCTTAGCGGTTCCACCAGCAGCTCCTTCACATAGATCCCATGACAAGACAGCCCGGTCCTCACGCCACCTACAGACATTGGGTTCCACACCAGTACACCAGTTCCACTACTAGGTCTGTGGTCCCGGACCGCCCCTGCTGTGCTTAGGAATCTATCGTTAAGCAACCAGCAGCTCAACGGCTTTTAAAAGCCAACCCCCCCCCTCCACCCCACTACCCCATGACAGCTTTGAATGCCAACAAGAGCTGAGCAGAGGGACAAAACCTCACACAGCCATGAATGGTGTGTATACAGGGTCTTACACACATCCTCACAGGACTCTCAGGCAGATTTCTATAGCACACACACACACACACACTCTACCACAGGAGTCTGAATAGTGAATCTGCTACCCAATGCCGAGGACACAGGACACTTCTTGGAGTCATCGCCACACTGCAGGCTGAGAGTCACTGTGCCAGGCGAGTCACTTCTCTGAGGCTGCCTCATCTACCATTAACATCAATCCCCAAGCAGCAACCACAAGCTACCAAGTGCCACACAAAGCTTACATTCTACAGGGCAGCATCTCATGAGGAGAATCACAAACAGCTGCTGCACAGAATTAAACAGAATGGCGCCCCCTCAAGGACGAGTGTGGCTACTGATCAGAACTCAGTTACGTAACTGCAATGCCAAGCTAATTTTAATTAATGGAATTTCAGAAACCGGACACATAAAACCAGAAGGACAGCTTAGATACCAGAACCCGTTTGGTGACACCATCCCTTGGCAAATAATGAAATAAGACTATGAATAATTACTGAAGCACTTGAACAAGTATGTTCCACCATTTCTTTCTTTATGCCCACAAAGTAATTAGTCTTTTATACAAAAAGAAAATAAAGACAGGATATGGCTAATTTAGATACATACAGATGCAGAGACATATAGTGGCACCAAAAGCTCAGCATCTGGAAATTATATTTATTGTCATATTGCATTTATTGTCTTATTTTCAATTTCGTTGTGACAATGACAATAAAGATTTATCCTTATCCTTATTAAAAGCACCTTAATTTGTATCTCGATTTTGTTTTTACTGAGGACTGGAAGAATATGCGGGGTAGGATTTTCACTGCAGAGTATAAGAATAATCTTGTGTTGTTTTCGCTCTTCCTCAAGTGACCAGACCCTGATGATGATTACTGGTTACTTTACTAAGACCAACGGAAAATAGGAGGAAAATAATAATGATAAACAATAAAACTATCACATGCTCCCCAGATACACAGTAATTAGCACATTAAAGGGCATGGAAGTCAACTTAATCAACAGTAACAACGTTAATGTAGTCTCCACACTGACACGTCTGGAAAATGCTCAAAATTAAGGAAATCAACTGGTCAGTTAAAAAAAACACATAAAATGAGTCATTCTGGGGACAGCGTCTGCTAACCGAATAAACAAATAATACAAATTACATGACAAAACTGCTGATTTCCAGAATCTGTTTTTCCATAACCGCACATCTACTGCCAGGCAGGTGAATCGCAGTGGTAAATCAATGTGCTTTCATAATCTTTAATTCTAACTAATGCTACTTAAAATTCCAGATGCAAAAAACACACGCTAAAATTAGTGGAAACTAAACTAAAATGTTTAATCATTGGCAGAAGAATGTAGTTCTACTAATAAATGTCTTTAGGTACAAACATATAAGCCAAATATGTAGTAATCAGTGTGCGAGCTACTTAAAATAGTAGTGAAGTTACCAATTACTCCATTCATAAGTAATTCAATTACTTTACCAATTACAGCAAATAGAAGTAATTCTGTGTTCTGTGTTATTTCAATTCTCTTATTCATGCATACATACCCAGACAGTACACACATTGCTGGTACATTGGTTTAAAATCTGAATGTCATTAAATCTGGTCCCATTTAGGTCTATTACCAACGTTTAAATTATTACATGTGCTAAGACATGTTTCAGGAAGCGTTTCTTTTTCTTTGACAATTTTGCATTATTCAGTTCAGCATCACTGTTAGGCCTGTTGTTACCCGTTCTGACAAGTCCTCAGTATTTAAACTAATAAATGTATAACTTTTGATCAGTTAAATTGTTTGTTTGGTATATGGTTTTTACCAGTTCTGCCTACATGCGGGGTAAACAAAACAAAATCTACCCTATAGTGTGTGCAGACATTGTGCCTATGCATGTGTGCTGTCTGGCTAGTTATATCATTTTAGTGTTGCTGCAGTGACAGTGTGAGACTGTCAAATTTTATCTATCACTGTACCTAATATCAGTCATTCATTGCGCTACCGTAAGGGGATAGGGCTGCATTTGTCCATTAATGTTTTCATTCACGACTAATGAGTAACAAGCCCATTTAAAATGCAGTACTATTAACTGCTTTATTTAATATGAAAAGTTAATTAGCTACATGACTCGTTATTGCCAAATGTATTGTCACCTTTGTTTTATGTTGTTTTTTATAGTTTAAGCCTTAAAATTCCCCTCCCACACGCTTTAAACACATGTAAACTTATTAAAACACACTGTAAACACATGATATGATTGATTGATTGATTGATATGGGGGTTAAGGGTTAAGTATAACACACATCGCAGAGAACTGTGATGCGTTGGGGAAAAATCCGCGATATAGCGGGAGCGCGATAGCTGAACCGCGATATTTGGGGGCTACAAATATCGCTGTACGTGGTTTCAGATGTGATTCTTAACCTTTGCAGCTGTGCATTTAAAAGTATGTGACCCACAGTTTGTGGTGCATTAAAACTTACATAACAATGGTGATAACAATGGATATTTTACTTCTCACTGGTCTCTGGGTGACTCAGGGGGCACACAAAGCTAATGCACACACTTGCA
>JAODKF010000040.1:19931337-19957999 GCA_026779585.1 Mormyrus proboscirostris | reverse complement strand
CCCCCCCCCCCCCCCCCCCCCCCCCCCCCCCCCCCCCCCCCCCCCCCCCCCCCCCCCCCCCCCCCCCCCCCCCTCGCGAGTCACTTCCTGCCCTTAAATGAAGCCATTACCATACCCCGCCACTGTCAGGGTTAATGAGGTCACTAATCATACTCATTACAAACACACAGACACACAAAAGAGCTTTTTTTTAAAGTATGATAGACTGGTTCCTGAGTGACAACATATTTGTTGGCTGGTTTTTAAAAAAAAAAAAACAGGTAATTCCAGTTCTAAAGAGATGACGTTTTTCGGAAAAATTCTCTAAAGGAGAAGCTCTGTCACTTGTGACAAAAACCTTCTAAAAGAAGTGGGCAGGGAGGAGGGACTCAACGACCTGGGTAGATAAAGAACAACAGAAACAACAACAACAGCAGCAGGGATGAGTCTCATCTATCCAGTTAATGGTACCTTGGCATTTATGCTATGTTCCTCAGACACGCATGGGGTTTAAACATCCAGAGGTGACCAGTCCTGCACGGGTGAATGTGACGGTCATCTGCACGCAGCCCCGGATCGTTCCCTATACGTGTATTTCACGACACGCCCCGTCTGAGTAACAGTACTTTCAACCGCGATTCCGGTTTTCATCTAACAGGCGGCGCCTGTATCGCAGTCAATCTTGTCTCAGGGCACAGCAACTTCTGCAGGGGAGGGTGGGGAAGTAAAACGAACGCATATTTGTAAGAATTAAAAGAAGCATCGCCTAGTTCCGCGCTCCAGACGAGCCGGTTCGAGGGAGTTGGCTGTTCCCAGTTAATCTCAGTGTGCGTGTGCCTGATGTACAAGGGGGGAGGGGGGGATGCGTGTGAGCCAATGGAAGGCTCTCTCTCACCGCAACATTTCACACAGGTCCCTACAAGAACGGGACCGGTCCACTCTGGCACCCGGCCAGGGCCCTCCTTCGCCCGTGACACGGGGCCTCCGTTTCGAACGCATGCCATCAGAAACACCTCCATTCACTTCACACGATCATTTACAATATGCATTCCCCCTCCAGAGATTCCATCTACCCAACATTTGCCCCACGGCAGGAAGGTGCGTGTGCCACTGTGATGCACATAAATACTTCGGTCTGCAGAGAAGCGCGGCACACGAAGGGCCGCTTGAACAGCATCCCCAGGATGAATCTACGGCCAGCTCCTCAGTTAGGGAGCTTGCAGACTCTTTGAAGGAAGGAGGAAGAGTGTATAAAATGACACCCTTTCACCAGAAATGTATGTATACACAGATCAAATGTGTGGGGGGGGGGGGGGGCAACAAGCTGCTCATTTCCCGCTATTCTCTCTCTGCTTTATTTGCCATTGGCACAAGTATGAATACAAGTACACTGGAAAATGTTTCTTCTAGGGCAGGGGTGGCCAATCTTATCCGCAAAGGGCCGGTGTTTATGCAGGTTTTTGGGATAACCTGTAGGTTAGCTGTTCAAACCCAGGTGTGAGGACTCTTCAGCCAATCAGCCCTCTAATTAGTGACCTAATTAGGGAGTTGCAGCGAAAACCCGCATATGCAGCGGCCCTTTCTGGATAAGACTGGCCAACCCTGTTCTAGGACATGGCATCTTGCTCTCTTTTGAGACATAGACACATATATACAGGAGCGTGAGGCCTGAGGCCCAATGCAGGGTCAAGACCTTTACCTGTGGGGTTAGGGTTCTTGCTCAAAAGCAAAATGGAGATGTGACTATGCTGCCGGTGACAGGACTCAAACCGACACCATTCTGATCATGGGCACAGAGGCCTAACTCACAGAGCTGCTGCCTCCCAATTGCCCAGGTCCCATGACATTGTAAGACAGAGTTTCCCAATCCAGTCCGCAGGGCACACAGGACGGATCCACATTTTTGTTTTATCGCAGTTCCCAGAAAACCGGACTCAAGCAATCAGGAGCTCTAACTATCTTACAGGTGGGCTGGAAACTGGGTTAAAACAAAAATGTGGCTCTGTCCAGTGTGCCCTGCGGACTAGACTGGGAAACACTGCTGGAAGGGACCTGTAGGTCTTAGCTCTTTCAAAACCTACGCGGACCACCAACAGTCATTCCTTCACTAATTTTGCAGACCCGACATCTTTGCAGAAGATGATTCACACTAGGGCTGCATGACTGATCGTTTTTAAATCGCGATCTTACCCCTATGCGATTGCATTCTCACATGACAACAATTCTGCCACATTTGGATTAGCAGGTAGATCCGTTGCATCAAACCAAGTGCTCTCTTTGTCCTTCATAGGCTGTATGAACAATTAACAGCACTGCATTACACCACAGGAGGAACAGTGCACAGGGAAAATGAATCTAATGTACACAACAAGGTGGAATAAAAAGCTTCGAAAACAAAATGATCCAGACTTGAGATCCTTCCGAAGGTGAGGAAGAGGATAGAAATGTTTTTAACCCAATCTCGAGCAATAATGTTGTGTTCAAACCGGAAACGGGGTCACATTCACGTCTGTGGACTTCTTTTTGGATTAATGTGATAAATTTGTAGCAAAAACTTTTGTAGCAAATATTTAACTGAGGGTGTTTGGTTCAAGTTTGTTTGACATTTTTTTGCAATTCGAAATGAGTTGTTTGTTAGAACTCTGAAGTGTGCCCTCTCAGTCCTGCAAAGCTGAGTGGAAAAAAAAAAAAACAATCGTGATTCATGTTTTGCCCAGAATCATGCAGCCTTAGACCACGCCCCGTTTCTTTATGAAAGGTCCTGGTAACATGGGGCCACTGTATGATTAGCTGAGCTGCAGTCACACCCTGTACCCGCAGGCAGCCTGCGCAGATGATGCAGCAGGGAGTCAGCGCCCAAAAGCTAGCCATGTGACCCTGGATGGGAGAGTGAGCGCCAGCCTGGACCAGCATACTGCACCGGTGGGAGAATCACACCGGCCGCTCACTTCAGGACCCCAAACCTGCAGTGCTGTCACACCCCAAGCGGGGACACCGCTGGACACGACCACCAGGAACTCTACTTAAAAGAAACCCGTCACTACAGAGACACCCAAAGCCAAGGGCACAGGTGTTATGACACAGGGATCCTTACTAGTCTGAGTGGGCTTGCTGTCACTTCCACCCAGCACCACTCCCTAACACATCAACATGCCCGATCCCAGAGCTGGGGGCACTGGACCCATGACCCCGGTGACCCTGAGCGCCTTTTTTCTTGGCTATAACTCAGCCCTCTTCCCTGGCCCTTCTTGACCTTCAAAAAAATGCCACCCGTGGGACAACTCAACATCCTTCAGAACCAATATTTTGGGCAGGTAATACTGAAATTCTAGAACTGAGATTCTGTAACCCAAGCTGCCCACACACAACCCCCCCCCCCCCACCAGGGTGTACACGTGCCAAGCATGGGCAGCGAGCAAATTGGCCCAGAAGAAAACTGATAATGTCAGCGACGTTAGTAATGTTAATAACAAAAAAAGTGAGAGCCAGACCCACTTTTGCGGTTTCTCTCGTGCCTAATTATGTGTTCTGGCTTGGGGGGGGGTATGTTTGTAAATTCTAATGAATCTCTGGTATTTAAATTTCCAGTTCAGCCTGAGGACAGGAGTAAACAGGGTTTTTTTTGGATGGAGCAGCCTTAGCCGCAGCTGGATCTTGTATGACCATTAGCCAACGGAGCTCCAGGTTTCTGCTGAACCACAGTGGCCCTGGGGGGTGCGGTTCTCGCTCCTCACGTTACGCCAGGCCCCCTCCGTCGTAAATCACGCAGCGCCGGGAATATCCTTGATGGTCTGCGGCTTTTGAATACCCCCAGAAGGCAGTGGTGGCACGTTGCCGTGTGTAGAGCTCGCCCCGACTCGCCCAAGCTGCCACAGACCAGGCCGCACCTCCACGTCTACAGAAACTCACCTTTTGTATGTAAATATGTAAATCAGAGGCAGGTGAGAGCACGAAGGAGGTCAGAGAAGATGGCCCACAGTCCTTGGTTTCCCAAACTGCCCTGATGGCAGAACCCCAATCTCAGTTACAACACCTGGGTCACCTGAGAGCCTCAATGAAGAGCTGGGGAACCGGGAACCAGACAGATGACCTGGAGGGATCTGCAGTGGGGGAGGGCAGAGGGGACACTCCGAATTATGCTGATGTTGCATGTCTGACGACTTTCTCCCACATGTGAAGTCCGCACAATAGCATTACATTTGCGGCAGGTGATTTAAGGGTCACTTGAACCATAAATATTGATGGCAGACAATCAGGCACCTCACGTGACAGCTAAACTTTATTTAATCCCAAATAGGAAATCCTGGGTAAAAATGGAGAGAGACCCAGAAGATAACCTGAAAGGAGCTGTCCACAACGTCCTGTCTCCACAGCAACCACCTGCGTGAGAGTCAGCACCCAGACTCGCACACCGAGGCCTCATTCCAGACTGCGGGTCCTCTCCAAGCGCTTTACTAAACTCCATTTAAGTCCCTGGCTGTCATAAGGCTCCCCTGCTGTAAATGAGATCGGCATCGATTTCATTAAACCAGACAGACCCTCAGCTGCTTGCTGTCCATGAACGAATGTTCCAAGCTAGTACTCCTGCAGAAATTCCACGTTTGGTATGCAAATGATCTTTGACTCGGCCGTTTGGTACCTCATCAAGCAAGTAAGATAGCAGACCAAGAAGAGAGATTGCCGGGCAGATAAAGAACTGGTTCTGCTCCTTTTTCTTTTCATTCCTGCGGTAAACAAAGAGCAGACTCAGGCCGCACCAGGCCAGGCCGGCAGTCCTGCAGGCTTTGAGACAAAGGTTTCGAAATGGGGACCTTGGTCTTCAGACCTTGCTATGGCAGGTGTACATAAACTCAGAGGCCGTCTACACACATATTCCGAAAGACACTTTTCCCATGACCACGATTTTGCAAAGAGCTACGGCCCATTCCCGCTTGGACCAGTTTAGCCAATCCCCTAGGACAACTGGTCCAATTAGTATTTCATTTTTGATACTAATTATAACTCTATGCTCACCCCTAATTAAGTATGTTCATTCAGACTATTTTTTTTAGCTTTATTGCTTAGCATTAGTGGTGAGATGAACAGGATTCTGAAATCCATAGTGGACAAGATTACTGTACATTGTCAGTCACTGACTGGTTTAACCATCATGTAATTGAGTCATCATCTTTATGAAACGTTGATTGACATGTTTCCAAGTGTTGTTTCTCAACAACCAGCCCTGCTCACCATGTCATTAACATGTCTGGAATGACCACGATGTCAATCAATATATTCCTGAAGGCTGTATGGATGAGCCAGAAGTTAGACCTATATTAGAGGCAAAAAAACAAGTCAACTGGCAAAAACAGCATCGATGAGGAACTGCATGAGAGCTACGTGGGGTCAAACGTCTTCGTATTTGCATGCTTCTCAGTCCAAGAGCGGAAAAACTCAGCTTTGAGTCAAACCGGCATCTTCATGGCAACCGCTGGGCCTTCGTGGCACCCCACGGAACTCAGAAGAAGGGACCGGAACATTTTACCCTCCGGTCACATGATGCAAAACCTTTCAGGGAAATAAACTCCCAATGGCTTTGGTCTCATTCCTGCCAGCGAGTGCCCTTTACTCCCGCTGTCTGCACAAACAGAGGCATGGTCAGGGCATGGTGAACTGGATTCTGGGTAGTGAGCCGCTGGTTGAAATGTAACATGCATTATTGACTGCAGTTGTGCAGCTGGGCCCAAAACCGACCCCTCGTTACAAAACAGATTCTTCTTTGACACCCTCTGTAAGCCGTTCGCATCCATTCATCAAGACGATTTCTGAGTGGATTACCTAGCAATGTGAGAAATGAACCTGAGAAACCCATAGTGGGTGGGACCCACCATGGCTGTCAATCACTGTCATTACCACTGGGAACCAGTAAAGCAACCAACGGAAAGTGGGTTACAACAGGAACATTTCATGTATTGCAGGTTTCACACCTCATCCCTCCCATCACTATATTGTGCCTAAATGTTATAACTGATTTTGCCACTAAATCTGTGTTTCATAAAGCCTTGAAAAAAGTCAAAGGAGGAGGGGCAATAGCAGAGCTACAAGAAGAAACAGATCAGTTTTTCTCAACCTGGTCCTCAGGGACCCCTAGACAGTCCATGTTTTTGCTCCCTCCCAGCTCCCTGCAAAGACAGTCCACAGCTAGGAGGAAGCAAAAACACGGACTGTCTGGGGGTCCCCGAGAACCAGCCCGAGAAACACAAGAACCAGGATCGCCTACAGAAGAGTTTTGCAACCATGTGGGCCAACGGCACGACCCGGGTCCAAGAGCACTGAAGCTGCAACTCATACCCGACACTTGACATACATCATGGTAATCTGACCTTCCACGGGACACAGTAGCGATTCTTCCTCACAGGATGTGGGTTTGGCCAAAAGCTCAACTCGTTTCACAGCCTAAATCTACAGCTAAACACAGAACAGATGACGCCCGACATCCTCAAACTGATTTTTTAGAACTGAATGTGACACAGGTGACAGGTACTGTTTGTCATGGGGGGGGGGGGGAGTCAGAGCTTTGGACTTCAAACCTGAAGGGTTAACTAAGGGATCACAGTCAACCATACAGGTCCATAACCAAGACACTTGATGTTTACCTACGTTCCACATACCCCCTTTTTCCACCTACTGCCCTTTTAGTGTCTAGATCCACTTTTACCCATAAAATTCTCTGTGGTGATTCAGATGCTTGGGACGAAGCAATCACACAAGTGCATCCTCTGAGAAAAAACTATCTAGGACATCTATTCGTGTCAGAGTGCACAAAGAGACGACCACTACTCCTTAGCCGTATGTGCCTGAGAGACAATGCTCATGTTCAGCTGGACATCACCATGTCACCTACAAGATGAATGGCCCTATTTCACACCAGGCTTCACTTTGGAGCGGCACGTAGGACATGGTACCCCTTGAGGTGTCAGGCTCGTACAGTAATCACAGCATGTTTCATGCACATCAGCGTTTGCTCGGACATAACATTTTTTGTACAGGAGTGGCAGGTTGGTAGGGTGGCCCAGTGGGTTGCACTGCCACATCACACTTACCGTTACAAACTTCCTGTAAGTATGAACTTACATGGCCGTCAAACCTCATTCTGAAATCCCCCACCAGAACTGGAGGGGTTCAAATCCCAGCCCCAAGTCTACATATGTCTAATCTGCATATTCTCTCCATGTTTGTGGGAGATTTCCTCTGGGTACACTCCAGCTTTCTCCCATAGTCCGGTTGAACCCATGCTTTCAAATTCTCCTTAGTGTATGCTTGTGTGTGCGTGTGTATGCCATTGAATCCCACCAAGGAGTGCCATGTGTCTCCCAGGATGGTATGCGAATGGTAGTGTAACACAACACAATAATTCTAGAGTGGAGATCAGTGATAGCAATGACGATAGCTCAGCATTTCTGCCTTTACTACATACAGACTTCTGCCAGTTAACATCTAGGGTCTGTTCCACAAAGCCGGATTTCTTGCTAAGCCGGATCACTTTACGCATTTAAGGTACCCCAGTTTAGATAGGCTTTATTTTCGGTCATTTACATTTAGTCCAGCTCGGGCTGAGCAAGAAATCCTGATATGCAGAGTTAATAAATACAAAGATGACTTGATGCGTATTTTCTTTCTCTACTTCCTTCTTAAATAAAACAGTAGAAAACGGACAATGTCAGTTCTGAAATATCCGGGGTTCAGCAAACTGAAGCTACCCCATGACATCCTTCTCTTCCGTGAATATCATCACCCTGTCCTAACTAGGTAAGTCTTAAAATAATCTCTCTGAGGTGACGATTAACACGCCTATATCAATTTGCATGTTTCTGAGAGAATTAATTGCTTTTCTTAATTTTTCTTCCCATAAAACATTCACCACACGAAGGCTTTACTCCCATGTGCTGGAGCACTTACTGAAGCTGTTATTCAGCCTCAGATGCAAATTTCAGAGCTTTCAGCAGCACTGTGTCTTTCAGTTCTAGGTCTGTCGGTAATTGAGACCCCGTCAACCCGGAGCCTCCCGTTCCGGCGCGCAGATCCTATACTGATCTGATATAGCCGTTCGCATACCACTAAGCCAAGGCGATGCCGGCCCACTAAGCGGCACTTAACACGAAAAACACGCTTCGATCGGCAGCCACAGCAGTCGGGAGCTGCGTCACTGGCGGATCACGGCGATGCGGGTCTCCAGCACTGACTACTGGGAGAAGATCTCCAAAGTTCACTCACTCCTTGTGCGAAAGCTCACCTTAACAGCAAGCAGCAAGTTAACCTATACGTGCTTTCAGATACGAGGTGTGACGCCATGCAAATTAACTCCGTACACCAACTAGCGTATCCGCGGCTGAGACGCGATGTAAACGCACTTAAAAATACAGTGAAAGCAAACCGAAATGAATGGGCTTTACTCACCGCGATCGCCGACGTCCGGACCACCTCGGAGACGCTCTGCCTCAGCTCGGCCGCGGTCCCCGGTTTGCTAAGACCCCGGGTGAACTTCCTAGTTTCCGAGTGGGCTGTGTGAGACATCGCCGAAAAAAGCCTTTCATCAACTTATATCCAAGAAGTAAGAGAATCTGCGGAAAGGTGCAGAGGTCCCAATAGAAACCATCAGCCGGCTTTTCCTCCCGTTATCCCCTATAAGCCGAGTGCTCCGCGACTGTGAAACAGTATCATCTTAGGCGTAGTATGAAGACTCTCTCTTTATTAATCCCTTGCATTTTAGAATAGTCTGTCCTGTAACGTTTAGCCTTGTGTGTATACTCTCTGAGTTACAGCTCTCATAACAGGCTGTCACTATCTTATACGGATCTCTCCCGCTTCTCCATGCTGCGCCAGCTCTCTGGGCAAGCCGCTCGATCGCCACTCCTCCTGATCTAAATCAAACCGAGCTTCACCCAAATCCACATTTAGCCCCGATGCTTCCCTAAACTCCCCTGCGATCCAAAAACCACAGTCATCTCATCGCAGAATTCACCTAGAGTGCTGACGGAAATTTCTGGGGGGAAATCACGCGTGATTTTAATGGCACTATAAAAAAGGGAAAGCGAAAGATCCCCACTTGTTGCACCTCGCATTGAGTCACTGCGGCTGTGTTTTTTTATTATTATGGGACATAATTTGTAAATCAGTGCTGGACAGATTAACTTCGTAAGTATATGTTGGAACCAATGCGTAAAAAGTAGCCTAGCATAGGGAAATCCAATCCACCTGCCAACAGCTATATAATCCCAATTGGAGATACCTACGCAACGGAGCATAATAGCATCTGAAAATAACTAACACGGCTAATGTGTAGAACATGTGTAACATGTTCAGCATGTCAGGCATGTGGAAACACATACAGCTGTTTAGTCAACATTTCGGTGCATTTTTACCGACACAGTTGAGTTAATATACAGGTTTACCCTCCGAATGAATTGTAGTATAAAATTGGATATATAGACGAAGCAAATTATCCGACCTACAAACCTCTCCCTATTTCTCGAATAGCACACATCTGGACGGATTTTAACACCGAGGTTCAGTCACCTAGTCAGTCTCCCCGAAGTGTGAACTTCTGGGCAAAATTTTGCAATCTTAAAATCCCTCGGCGTAAGATCGGTCAAATTACAAATGAAGAAACCATTCGCTCTCAGTCTCTGTACCACATATCATAAACACAGCTGTCCCTGGTGACAAATTTGCATATGGGACCCAGCCTCTTGTAGATGTTGGTTCAGGTGTATTTCGAAGTGCATTTAATACAAACAATATATTTCCCATAAATGAAAATTAAATTAATCATTGAACTCTGACCTTTCATATCAGCAGAATTGTGGCCTTTCATATCAGCAGATTTGCATTATTAAACAGGCACTTTTTCAGTTTAGTCATGTAGAACTTCCTTGTCCTCTTAGGTTTTTACCTAAAGTAAACTTACATGTGGTGGACCTTGCGTCACGACCTGGCTTGAGAATATACTGATGAGCCATAGCATTAAAACCACCTGCCTAATATTCTGCAGACCCCCCCCCCCATTCCACAAAAACAGCTCTGACCCATTGAGGCATGGACTCCACAAGACCTCTGAAGGTGTCCTGTAGTATCTGGCACCAAGACATTAGCAGCAGATGCTTTAAGTCCTGCAAGCTGCAAGGTTGGGCATCCATGGATCAGACTTGTTTGTCCAGAACACCCCACAGATGCTCGATTTTGGTGGCCAAGTCAACACCTTGAGCTCTTTCCCATGTTCCTCAACCCATACTTGAACAACATTTGCAGTGTGGCAGGGAGCTATCCCGCTGAAAGAGACCTCTGCCATCAGGGAATACCGTTGCCATGAAGGGGTGTACTTGGTCTGCAATAATGATTATGTAGGCCATCTTGTCTTTTTTTCCACCACCTCCCATTGCTCCATGGTCCAGTTCTGATGCTCACATGCCCATTGTGGGCACTTTCAGTGGTGAGCAGGGGTCAGCATGGGCACTCTGACCAGTCTGCAGCTACGCAGCCCCATACGCTGAGATGCACTGTGTGTTCTGACACCTTTCCATCATAGACAGCATTAACCTTTTCAGCGATTTGTGCTGCAGTAGCTCTCTTGTGGGTTCGGATCAGACGGCCCAGCCTTCGCTCCCCATGCACGTCCCGCGAACTTTGGGTGTCCATGACCCCATCAATGGTTCACCGGTTGTCCTTCCTTGGACCACTCTTAGTACTGTAGGTCTTGCCCATTGCATTCTAGGAACACCCCCAAAAAACCTGCCATTTTGAAAATGCTCTGACCCAGTTATCTAGTCATCACAATTTAGCTTAGCTTCTAACACATCACCTTCAAGATCTGACTGATCACTTGTTTCCTATATAATGGCACCCTTGACCAGTGCCATTGTAATGAAATAATCAATGTTATTCACTTTACCTGTGAGTGGTTTTAGTGTGATGGCCTCTTATGTAGCATGAGTATTTTATCTTAATGATACATCACATGTATATGCTGTTAAAAACAAAATACTTTCTTAGGAAGGAAATGCCGAAATTCAATTTACAAAACTGTTGCTCCACCTATTGGCAAAGATTGGAATTACACGAAATATATTTTTGAAGCCAAGCACTTTAAGAGCATCCCAAATTCAAAAATAAAGGTATTAAATCAGGCCAAAACAAAATCAGGACATAGAGTAAAACATTGGCTCTACCCACTAGAGTAATGGCATTTAAATGTAGTAGCCAGAGGGGGGGATAGTTCAGGTTCAGAAAGTAAAAATCCAGACCAAGATTTTGCTTCAACGAGCCAGTTGAGTATAAAGAGTCCCAGTATTCAATTGGATGGTTGAAACAAAATCTTGGTCTGGATTTTTTTACTTTCTGGACCTGAGCTACCTACCTCTGCTTTCAGTACGATATGCTGAATGACACTGATTCCAGTACTGTGAATTAAGACACAGGGCTCTGCTGGGGGCAGGTTATGAACTTACTAGTGAAAGCAGAGCACCCATCCGCGTCAAGAGTCATCCAGTGATCACTACAATAAATTTTAATAAAAAATACACAGAAGACTTTAAACAGGATAGCAAAAGCAACACGCAAACACATATCATCACATGTTGTTTTATTGCTTTCATTTCCATAGAGCTCTCAGCTTTCTGAGGAAAATAAAGCATTTAATCTTCTGTTACAGCTGATGTTCCTGTCCACACTACACTACACCAACACTTCAGGATGCACTCATTTGATCAGGGGAAGGACTTGTAATATGGTGCAAAAGCCGGGCCTCTGAAAGGGCGGTAGTATCCACAGACCACAATGTTCTGCAAATGTATTTGATACAATTTTTCTGTTAAAACCATTCATTCCAGGATTTGCATGTAATAAAGTGTACATAATTAACAAGTAACAGTGTTATATACATCTGACCTAAGGGTTTGAATATATAATTGATAATATTTACCCAATCGGAATAGAATTTGCTTTATACTTCCACAAAACTAACAATGCCACCCAAAACATCATTGACCTTAAAAGCATGTCTTATATATAAATGGATAACATTCTCTTAAAATATACATTAACATCTCACTAGCATTGTGTTCAATAATGAAGTGTTTTTAGGGACATCTTACTCTGTAATTAATTACATATGCTCTCTCAGACACACACACATCCCCTTTAAGCACATACACATTCCCTTTAAGCACATACACAGACTGCTCAGCAACCATTGCTCTGAATCCAAACCAGTAACATAGTAAAATGTATAAAGACATTGGTAAGAATTGATATTCACTCAAGCAGTTTTAAAAGCAGCCTTTTCTCTCAAAAGAAAATAAGCAGAGTTTTAATTAAATGTACTCTATGCCACATCTGAAATGAAAGCTATCCATTTGAAATAAAAAAAAACTCTATTTAAAAAAAAAAAAAACAATTAATAAAATGCAAAACATGTAAAAATCAGAAAGTGGTTCACAAAATCTTAAAAAACTGTATAAAAAAATTCAATCCTACAAAAGGCAGTGTAAGAGCCTCATATCGCAGACAGCCCGTGTACGCACAGCCTTTAAAGAGCACCAGTGCTGTGGGATGCACACGGCTCTTCAGTTTCCTTTTCTAAATAAAAAGTATAAAAAAAGAGTATCAAACACTGCAAAGAACAGAAATAAAGTTGATGCCACAAAGTGGTGTGATGTGTTGAGGATAAGGAATGGTTTGACCATAAAAGGGTGAGTGGGCGTGGCCTTTGGATCAATAGGGGTGGAGCTCCTTCCGAGTCACTGCATGGCCACGGCTGGAGCTGGTGGTGGCGCTGCGGATGACCTCCATCCACCTGCGGGGAACGGACAGACAATCAGACACGCTGACGGTATAGGTGTACATCACAGGTATGGAACCGCCACCCCGGGACCCCAAGTTCCTGAGGATAGATCAAAGAACACCTGCCTGAACATGAGAGGATGTTTGTCATGAACACCTACGTGTCAAAGTTCACCCTGAACCCAAAGTATTTTTTTTTCAGGGGAGGGGACCAGCCTTTGATGCATGGGCTCCATGTCAGGAGGTTGCTGGATGCAAGTATTTTTACATCTGATTTACACCTGGAACCACAGGTGAACTTAAATTATATCCTGATTATGGCATCACTATAGCTATTAAGAGTGAGACTGAAAACCAACATGCCTGGACCAGGGTTTTCAATGGACAGTCCGATAAGTGAGAATCCAAAAGGACTCCAAAGCAGAGTGTCAAACGTGTCACGGTTTCGTCATCTGATGGGGACGCTGACGATTTCCCCCCGTTTTCATTCCTCCAGTTACGCAGCTGCAACTATCGGCTTCAATTTCCCACAATTCATTTTGAGACTTGGGACGAATAAAAGGGGAGGGCTAATTAAAATGCCCAATTTGTGTGTCACCGGCTGAGTCTCTGAGGACCGGCTGTCATTAGTTTGCTCCTCCAGGCTGTGATGAGGAGACATAGTGGCTTCACTCGCCCTGCCAGGGGGGAGGAGAGGGACACTAGAACCATGGAGGCAATTAAGGCTTAAAATATCCTCCACGCCTGTCTCAATCACCCATTTCTCAGTGTATAACAAGTTTGCCCTTCATTTGAAGCATAAATGGTAAGAGGTAATGAGACAGCAAGCCAAAAATAGCAAGAGCAGGAACAGAGAGGGCTTTTCTGGACTTTTTTTTTTTTTTTTACTTTAACACATTTTGAGAGGGCAGCCACTACGATTCAGATGGCAGCATGAAGTACCTCTCAAATGTGTATTCGCTCTCGGATCGGAAGTAGTAGACATGGGATTTGAAATGCAGCTTGAAGACGTAGTCCTTGTGGATGTTCTCCGACTCTGAGGGGATGGTGACGGAGTAGCCCAGCAGGGGCAGGCTGGCCAGCGGATAATTATCCTACGGAAAGAAGGGGTTGGCTTAGACCAACCGAAACCCTGCTGCAGTTTCTCATTTTCATAACAATGAATGACTCGGAACTGCATCTACTGACGGAAAACTGTCTGAACATGTGAACATATGACAATAAAAACAGTTTCGGAAAGAGGCACCGCCAGATTCTACAACCTCACGTTAAGTATTGACACAAAACCAGTACATTTATTTATTCTTGCTATGCTGTTGGAGCACATGCCGCTGTCAGTGAATGTTCTGATTTGAGTGTTAAAGGAAACATTTATCTAATCCATAAACAATCACGAGTCAGGACAGCAATCTGTGTGACTCCTGACATCTGACCCCTTCCTGGCCTATCCCACTGCGATGAGCTCGTACCTCCACACCGTTTCCCTCACCTGGTGCGTCTTGTAGAAGAACAGGCTGAAGTTGGTGAAGACCACCCACAGCTTCTGCCAGCCGTTGCTGTTCTTGAACTTCCTCAGCAAATTGCCTGACAGCTGGTTCTGGTGGGCGGGAGACGAGTAAAAAAGATGAATCCGGCAGTTATCCGGTTGTCAAAGGTGTCAGTTATTCATTCTGTCATTAGAAGAGGAAAAAGTCATAAGGAATAACAGAACAGGCACAGACTTACATAAGCAGCGGCAGGAAATAGGAGGCATCTATATAAGGGAGGTCTGAGGTAAAATGTCTTCCCTGTGTGTGTGTGTGTGTGTGTCTGTGAAGATTATGTTTATATTACATTGTGGAGACCAATTGTTCCCCACAATGTGATAAAAACCTGTTATTTTGCCATTTTGGGGACCATTTTTCAGATCCCCACAAAGATCTGCAAATGTAATCAAAGAACTAAAAATGTCCTGCATTTTGTTTGCTTACTCGTGGTTAAGGTTAGGGCTGGGTAGGGTTAAGGTCGTCATGTTGGCGACAGCAACAGCTGGGAGCTCTGGGATTATATATGACGTACAAAAAAAAGCCTGATTTCTAATAAATGTAATGCTGGCTAATCATTGGCTCCCTGTGGGTAACTGCTAGCTCACGGCCAACGCGTTGGCAGCCACTGCTATAGACAGTCCCCGTTATAAATCGGAGGTAAATTCCAGAAACACAGTTTCCATCGAGCCTCTTCTTCGCCCTAAATTCATGTACCCTGACAGTATTGCATCGATCTGCTTGATGTGACCAAGCATCAACCTGGGATTTTATTTTGGCATGGATGTTAACACTGAGGGACCTTAAAGATTCAGTTAGGGACCCAGAAACACAGATAAATAGGCGCTCTGAGCTTGTGCTTTTTGATTTAAGGTGCAAAATACGCAGATTGGCGAAGAGGCTGCATGCCAGGATGGGAATTCTTATCATCTGAGGTTTGGCTGACGCAGATTCACTCCCAGGGGCCGCAGCTCAGGCAGGTAAGACTCACATGATAAACAGCTATTATCACAGCCAGCCAAACTCACAGTCATGCTGGAAATCTGCATGCGCGAATAACGCGTCGAGGGTTTGGGGGGTGGGGGTGGGGGATCGGAGATAAAATCGGTACTTCATGCGAGGGGCTGGTGCTCAACGCTGGGGGGCATCTGCCTGGCAATTTTACCTCTGTACTCCTGCAGGTGTCATTAAAGGAGATGCTGTGAACTCGGTGCCAGCAGACAAGAGAGAAAGGCACAGCTCCCCCAAAAGGGGGGCGCAGTGAGGAAGTGACTGGCCTAGGGTCCTCTATCATGACAAGGCAGGGGACAGGGGAAGGGGTCAGGATGACGAACGGACAGAGACAGACGGACAGAGAAAACGGAGAGGGAGGACAAAGACAGAGGCTGAATAGTTTGAACATATAATAAGCAGGTTAAACAGACAGACTCCAACAGATGAGCTGCTTGGGGGGCCTGGTGGGGGGCAGGGGGGGCTGAAGGGCCATTAAAGACAGCTGAAAGGGCTTCCTGTGCCACCCAGCAAGACTTTTAAGAATAATTAACAGGACATGTTAGGAGTGATGCTCATTTTACACTCTAGTGACCGCCCCTCCCCCCCCCCCCCCCCCCCGTTAGCACCAGCTTTAGTTACCCTGTAAACAATTATGCCCTTTGCACTTAAAACACAATGTTACAGATGGAAAAAGTGACCTTTTTAAACCCACAGTTGGGGATTACTGTGTGCAGTCAATCAATAGCTGCATTAACTCAACCTTTAGCAGTGTCAACAATGTGGGCAGGCCAGTGCCGTCCGGCACGTCGCCTAGAGCGCCACCCTCTGACCCACTGCAATTTTAAAGCTTTATTCCCTCCCCAGGGCATTTCTAGCTATTGAAAAAAAATCAGGAGCTAAGTCAAATTCACTTGGGGCTTTTTTTTTTTTCTTCTTCGAAGGAAGACTGGCTTCGGGGGTAAAATACGGGGGCTATAGGATTAAAATTCTTGGCGCTATAGCGCCGTGTGATCGGATTTAACGAGGCCCATGTTTTATAACAACTTACAACATTCTGCTTCTGAACAGAGGAGTGATTTGATTTTAAAGGATAGATTATATGTGAGGGGTGGGGGGGGGGCGGCATCATCCAGGATGGCTGGTAAATGGAGATGCCCACAAGACTGGGGGCATAATCACAAGTAACAAAATCAGTCCACGTGGCACAACCATGGATTCCAGTGCTAAGGCACAGACAGCCATAGTGCAAGACTAAGGCAGCGTTTTCCAATTCAGTCCTCGGGGACCCACAGACAATCCATGTTTTTACTACCGGGAGCTGGGAGGAGCAAAAATATGGACCAACTGCGGGCCCCCGACGACCAGATTGGGAAACACAGGTCTAAGGTGTTAAAAGACTGTGAAAAGACTGGGAGCAGCGTTCGACACAGAAATGGGAAAGCAAGTCATCAGAAGGCCTGAGGAGAAACAGTGCATCGTGACGGCAAGGACTTCCGGGGATTAGCTGGGATTAACACCCCATGAGTAGGAACGTGTGGAAGGAGGAAGAAGACACAGCACTAGTGACTAGTGACAGCACTAGACTCCGGTTTGAGAGCGACAAAGACACAGACACAGACACACGGACGAAGCAGGGGTGTCGTGCCGGGGCGGGTACCTCCACGGCAACACTAAAGTCCACCATGGACACGCTGGTGTTGCGGTGCCAGCAAACGTGCACCGTGGTGTTGCCGCGGTTGGGTGCCTGTCTCTCCAGGGAGGTACGGGAGGCGCTCAGGTCATCCTCAGACTCCTGCTCCAGGGCTGAGTCCTCAGGGGATTCTGGGAAATTTAGTGAAACGGGTCACTAGCTCATCTCCGCACACAAGGATGGCAGCAGGCCCAAGCAGCTCAGGTGAATTTCGGGCCTCGTGTTGGTGCTGGGTTTGGCACGAAGGCGGCCGAGCTTTGACGTGACACAGGTTTTTCCCCGCACAGAACTTGGAAGCGTGGACCGTCAAACTGGCTGGCCGTTGTCGTGAAATTCAAGCAGGTCCCCAATCGCCAGTTTGCTAACCGTGACACAGGAAGTGTGGGGGTGAGGTGAGAATGGGATTGTTTGTGTACTTCCTGCCACTGAGAGGGAGTTTACAAAAGTAGTTAAAATTGAATTACGACCTGAGATACGATCATATGATACAGAAGCAGCTAAGCTGTGGAACAGGGAGGAAGGTGGAGAGGAAGGTCTGTCCATCACATGCACCTCCGTGCCTCGCAGCGAACTGGGACAACTTACTCTTGTTGGCGAGGCTGCTGGCCAGCAGGTCAGAGGAAAGGCCGCTGCTCTTCTCTGCAAGGTCAATGGCCATCTTGATGTCCTCCATCCACTTCTCCATCTCTGACGCGGAGCTGAAAGAGGATTGTGTGAAGGAAAATCCAAAGATTTGATTCCATGAACTCATGGAGTTGCTTAGACTAGGCACATACAAACGCTCCCCGGGTTACGATGGTCCATGTTATGATATTTCGACTTTACGATGGGTAAATGTTTATCACTTTCAGTACATTATTCAATAAATTACATGAGATATTCAACATTTTATTATAAAATAGGCTTTGTGTTAATGATTTTGCCCAACTGTAGGCTAATGAAAGCATTTTAGCATGTTTAAGGTAGGCTAGGCTAGACTATGATGTTTGTTAGGTTAGGTGTACTGTACTAAAATGCATTTTCACCGTACGAAAGGTTTATCAGAATGAGCGCTGAAACATTGATCACCGCTCATATGATGTTTTATTCCGAAAATGACGTTGAATTATGTTTGGTCAGGAGGCAGATAATCTATGCTCTCTTCTGTTGTATGTTTATAATGACATCTATATTCTAGTCCTTGAATGTAAGACAATGTGTTTTTTAGATGTAATTTTTTGGGAAAAAACAGCCTTATTTTCAGGCCAAAACGGTAATTAACAGATTCAATAAATTGGAGCAAACACTGAAACTCTGAATGCTTTAATGAGGTGCATGTTAGGAAATGGCCACTAGAGGGCACACATGAGCTCTCAGCCGTGCCAGTTAAAACGTTTCATGTAATAGTACAGGTAACTGGTGGATTTTTGTGGTAACAAAAGCCCTGGCTGCCATGGCGACCCTTCTGTTAGGGGCACGACAATATAACCTGCTGTTGCAGATGCCTCTGGGGGTCTTACCTCGCAGCCACCACCACCGTCTGGCGATGTCCAAACAACGTGAAGGAGTGAGGCACGCCCCATTCGTCCTCGCTCTCGGTGATCTGGGGAGACAGAGGAAGACGACGGCGCCGATTGGACGGCGACAGTGATGTCAGCGGCGGTGCTAATGCAATTCCGTGCGTGT
Organism: Mormyrus proboscirostris; assembly: GCA_026779585.1. Lineage (NCBI taxonomy): Eukaryota > Metazoa > Chordata > Actinopteri > Osteoglossiformes > Mormyridae > Mormyrus > Mormyrus proboscirostris. The sequence goes on along the minus strand of JAODKF010000040.1, from coordinate 19,939,333 downwards.
TCACTGTGACCACACGGCCCTCCGCAGAGGATCCCACAGTAACCGGGCTGCGAAAGCAAAGCTTCCGTTTTCCTAATGCTTTAATTAGTAGCTGCACAGAGACATGCAGCCCCACACTCTCATTATTTTGTTAGGTTACTAAACAGCTGCTCTAATATTCAGCTTAGTCTTATTAACCCTTTTTACAGCTTCACTGTTTACAAGTTTACACCGTATTAAGATATTACAACAACAGCCTTGGTCTCGGGTGCGATTTGCTTACCCGTGGCCACTCCCCCCACAGCCCCAGACTCACCGTCATGCCGTAAAGGGGCAGCTGACCGTTCACCCTGAACTGATTGGAGGAGGTCGTCCCTCGGCTGGTGTACAGCAAGATGTCACTGAACTGTCGCCGGGCAGAAAATGAAAGATGCCTTTTACTCACACACAGACACAGACACACAACAGAGCACAGGGCAAAACAGGGACTGCCTGAATTCCAGTCATCTTAAGAGGAAGTGGAATCCTGTCCCTGCATCCCAAATGCCGGGCGAACTCTCTAGAAGCTCACCTGTGACCACCTTAAACAACCTTAACCTGTCACCATGCCGTCCGCTAAGTGCCCATATTAAGCAACATGTACCTTATTAATTAGAATACAAGAACTCGTTTAACAAATACCACAGTGCCAACTGAGTCATGCGCACCCAGACTCAGGGCAGTGGCACTTTGCGAGGCTGTCCTAGAATTTTCCGGGACCATCCTGGAATCTGATTCTCTCCCCTTTAATTTTAGCTGTATTAAAAGTTGCAAATGATGTGAAATAAAAGCATTAATGCCAAAGGAAGTGGTCTCTGTCTCGCCCATCTTAGTTTTGGGCGGGGCAAAGCTTCAAAATCCATGGATGGGATTATTTTATCTTGTCAATAATTTCTGGGATTATCCCAGATTTCATCTGAGTCAAATCAGGAAGCGACTGAAACTGAACCGTGACACCCCAGTCACACTCCCCCATTTCGCCCATGGTTACAGCTAAATCCAGGAAAACAGGAATTACCAGGAAAAACATTCGCTGCTGCAGACCCTTCCCAGACAGCTTGCTCAAACAGCCTAACCTGATGAACTCCTGCAAGAACAACAAACAATGGGGAAAACGGCAGAAATTTACAATAAAGTCACCGTTTGTTCACGAGACAAAAAAACAACCATTATTGCTTCAAATAGGATATGACCTGGAGGTCACTGGGGGGGCCATCCACAGACAAAGCTTACCCGTCCTGGAGCGGCCAGATTGTCGATGCCTACTAAGTCCTTCCTGAGTTCCAGCAGCTTCTGGAAGTTCTCCATCTTGATCATGGTGCCATGGAGTTGGGCCACCATCTCTGATATGTCCGCTAGCGCAGCTGGAGGGCGAACGTGTGTTGGGAGGAATCAGCCCTAATCACTCTGGTCACACCAGCTTCATAACCCAAACACTCCGTACTTCATCCTTCTAAAAAAAACATGGCTCTCACTGCAGTTCCATCGCTCTGCTATGACTTTCAAAGTTCCCACAATACTGCTACACCACAGTAAATCAAAGCCATTCCGTTCAATGACTGGTTCCCCTAATATGAATCAGACAGATAGGTCACTTTTAGCAGACACTGGAAAATCTGCATGGGTTCACTCAAAACTTCACATCCAACGGCTCAATTGTACAAGATTTTGACATCTGAATTGTATTTCCTAGCGTGTACAAAAACAGGACTGACCTAGAATGTTAAGTAAAGGCATTAGGGTGTGTTTGGCAGATGCTTGTGCAATCACTCATTGGTACAGCCCTGGTACAGTGTCATTTCCCAAGGTACAAACAACAATATATCCCCAATGGTACAGAAATGTTCCTCAGAGTCTATTTCTGTACCTTAAATTACACTAAAAAGTACATGTACCGACAGCTAGCATACATCTGACAGACCCTTGAGGGTACAGCCCCAGTGACAAGTAATTATACCCTCAAAGGTACAAGTTGATACCTTTTTTCTAATAGTGTGGGGTTAAAGGTCTTGCACAACGGCTCAATGGTGAAACCATTCTGCAGACCATGGGATTTGAAGTGACAACCTTGCCATCCCAGGCCCAGCATCGTAACCTGCCGAGCCGCCCACCACCATACATATCAGTCCTGCCATTTACAGAACTGTCCATTGAATTGTTGTGATAATCCTGATGCAGGGAGGGAGGGAGGGAGGGGGGTCGTGACTGGACAATATAAAAAAGACACATGCGGGCGCCGACCTCGGGAGTCCCGGAAGTCTTCGTGAGTGGGGGGGTAGTGCTTGCAGAGCCGCTCCAGAATCTGTTTGTAGTGCATGAGGCGGTGCAGTGGCCGCAGCAGGAAGACGTTGAGAGGCAGGTAGCATGCCTTCTGCAGCTCAAAGTCCCGGCACAGGGCCTCCAGGCGGCGTGAGGCGCGGCACGCCGTCTCCAGCTCGAGCAGCACCTCCGAGTGCCTCTGCAAGTGGGCCGAGAGCTGCTGCAGGAATGGGGAGGCCGCGTTACACACCGGCGACCACGGGCAGCATCTTTACGGACGGCGGACGCTCAGCGCACCTGAGCGCAAAGCAAAGAGATGATGATCCACTTATCGGTCCAACTTAACAATTTTGGGGCAGAAAATAAGAGGTGTGTGTCTACTGGAGGTGGGCAGCCATGTTGGAATTACTGCTGCAGCATAAAAATTGATAATTCATCACTTACTTATGTTAAATCACTGTAAGGTTTAAAGTCAAATTTCTGACAGAGTCCATTCCCATAATGCACCTGTGGTGCACCAAAGGAGATCAGCTGGTCCACAGATGAAAAAGTCCAGACACACAGGTGACCAGCTGGCCAGACCCCTGCCTGGGTCACATGGCAGAATCCAGTGGACCACCTGAGTGGAGCCCATGTGACCATTTCCTGTTGGACCATGCTCATTAATGAGCATAACGATTAGAGTGATTAAAAAGGCTTCAAACGCAAACTGCTGGTTTAGGGGGAAGTATGAAGGGAGGGGGCTCTTAATTAGCCAAATAATTCCCCCCCACCCCATTCCATCTGTTACTTCTGACCCAGCGTGCAGCCTGTCTAAATGCCAAAGAACCAATCAGACAGCCTTGATCCCAACCAGCTCCGCCTTCCTCCTACAAAATCTTTAATGTTCCTCTGCTCCCCGTAAAACACACAGGGCTTCAATAACAGGGCATGTGGAAGATTTTTAACAGGGCAGCAAGAGAACACCAGCATAGCATTAACGGTGCTACATGGTCTAAGGACCTTTCTCAAGGGCTCAATGGTGATATTATTAGCCTGTCCGCTAAAGGAACCAAGCTAACGACTTTCTGGACACAGGTGTCCAACTCACACTGCCCACTATGCCTTGTCTTTCAGTATTTGTTGGAGCTAAAAGAATACGATCTTTAACAAATGCTGACTATATGGCATTTTGGCTTGGTGAAAATACCAGTAACTGCTAAGACTGTTGTATGAGCTTTGGGGAATTGCACTTCCTGGAAAATCCTACTTATTCTGAACCAAATCACTGAATCATTCACCACCAAATACCCAGCAATACAGATTCAGCACTCAGCCCTGGTTCATGCTGTGGGTGTCGACAATGAGGTGGCAGTGAACAGCATTTTGGCAAAGGCTCCTTACCTTTAAGCCCTGGATATTCTTCAGCATGACGTCTCCAATCCGCTGGTAGCCCCCTTTAATGTGGGCGTTGGACCGACCCTCCCTGTGCAGAGCACATCAACCTCAGCATGGTCATACATATGGGCATAGTGGTATAGTCTATCACAGGGGTGGGCAATCTTACCCACAAAGAGCCAGTGTGTATGTAAGTTTTTCGGGATAAACTTTTGGTCACTGTTCAAACCCAGGTGTAAGGACTCTTCAGCCAATCAGTCCTCTAATTAGTCTAAAAGTGTTTAGTCTAACAGTCCTTTCTGGATAATATTGCCCACCCCAGGTCTATTTTATGTACCAACCAGCAGAGGGAAGCCTGGAGTATCTGTGCAAGCCCTAACAAGGAAGTGAATGAAGATGATCCACACTTATCATAGTCTTTCTCAAATTCCTGAGGCGAGACTCATTACCACAAACGGCATGAGGCTGTCCAACTTGAAAAGTAGATCAAATGCAGTGAGGAGACACCCAGAATGTAATGCCTTTGGGGGGATTTAAGGCAGCTTCTCCAGCACGCTTCAAACCACTGATGCATTTAAATTTTAATTTAACAACCTGTTTAATCTTTTATTAGACATTCCAACATTATAATATTCCTTTTGTCAGCTTATTTTTTCCAAGATTGATTCTAACAACTCCTACTCTCCTGGTCAGCTTCTTTGAGCAGAGCTGGGCGTTATCAACCACTTGGTTGATGCAAGCAGATTCCCATGTGATGGTCCACACAAATGGAGGGAGGGAGGGGTGACCCATTGTCACTGCTCATCCATTACCATAGAAACCATCGCTCTCGAAGCCCTGTTAAGGCATGCAATTTCCTGTTGGATCCTCTCCAACTGTTTGCCTGAGCTACACACGGAAGTCGCCACAAGGCAGGTTTACAGATCGATAGTGAGAGATAATAGGCCCACTATCTAGAGGTTTATGAACACAAGTGAACAAGGCATATACAGAAATCTTTCCAGCTTATTCCACAATATTTGGCACAAACTCAATTTTTGGATTTTTTTTTTTTATTTTAATAAAACCAAAATATGGTTTTACTGATATTAATTCTGAAGAAATCCTGAAGCATTTATACTCTAAGCATTTCACTTTAATCCACGTATGCCGGAAAAATGTTATTACCTCCTAAAAATAAATTGAGCAGACAAATGTAACAATCTGATATAAAAAAAAAAAAAAACAAAACAAAAAACCTAGCCACTCAGCAAGAAAACATGGGCACGGTTCTTCAACTCACCAGAGAGCCAGCCTCTGCTCTACCTCCCTCAAAAACCCTGTGTGGAACTTGTAGAGGGGGTCGAAGTTGGAGACAACCATGTTCCTGAGAGAGTCAGGCATGGCCTCGTCATTTGCCACAGAGTTCTGGAAGGACTGAGAGAAAAGGGTCACAGAGTGAAAAAATGTAGAAGCGGATGTCCAAGAGAGAGCCTAGTACCATGGTAACAGTGTCGGTACGTCAGAGAACCACAGTTGTCTACCCAGTACACTGAACAGGACTAGCAGGCTTTGCTCATAAGACACAAATTTACATTTGCTGCTGCTTACAATTCTACCCATTTACATAGCTAGATAGTTTAGTGATTTAGGTTGGAGGCCTTGCTCCAAGGACGAGTCGATGTGTTCATGTAGGTCTACTTAACCACCGCTCTCCTTGCTGCCCTTCCTACAAAGCTAAGTGGGGAAACCTCTGACAGGAGGCAGATTTCAATGACTCTTCAAAGGGAAAATGAAAGGACTTCTGTGCATGAACAACAAAATACCAAGCAAGACGCTCTCTGAATATTTAAATTCAGGCCGTAAATCCATTTTCAAGAGCGGCAGCACACAAGCATGAGGAAGTGATGCAAAGTCGACAGAATAGGCGAGTGGGGGGCGGAGAGTGGCTCAGGTAAGTCTCAAGGCCCTTTAACCCCCCAGCTCCAGCTTTGCCGCACAACGGCTAACCCTGTCCTGTGACCCCCAAGCTACGGAGAGCAAAATGAGGACAAATATACAAATTCCAAACCGCAACATCCGTAAAATCCAATAAAGCATTTATTATTATTATTATTATTAATAATAGTATTATTACAAGGGTTTTGACTCATACCCACTAACATGGAGTCGAGGTGCCACACTCTCCCTTGAGTATAGTCTTGGAAACCATAGAGAAGGAGATAACTGTGCTAACAGGTGCTGACTGACAGTTAATAACAAAACGTGGTTTCCTCCAACAGTCATTGTTGAGAGGAGGGATCAGTGGTGGGAGCTAACCAACGTTTCATCAATGTTTTGTCTCACCTAAATCTGACTCAGTGCTATATCTCAAGAGATCCGTGACATTCAATATGGCCTGTGGCAAAGACATCTACACCAAACTGTAAGCAGAACTGGATCACTATAGACTTACCACAGTAATAACTTCCAGGTCCTTGAGATATGTCCTCTCTGTTGTCAACAACTCCTTGGCAATGAAGTAGGCCTTGTCGGTGGGGAACCTCTGCAACAGAGACCACTGATTGAATTCAAAGATGCAATGGAGGAAACTAAAAGACATGTCAAGTTCAGTACACACAGAGGATCTCTGGCTGACCACCAAAGAAGCTGCCAGCACCCAATTCACCCCACTCCAACTTGTTTACAAGCCACGGCCATTTGGGCCACAAACCTTCCTCCGAACCTCGTCCTCGTCGTCGGTCCGGAGGCAACCAGCATCATTGAGGAGAGGGCTGGTGAGTGGGGAAGGCTGCCGGCCGTCGGGGCTCTGGCCTGGGGTCAGTGACTGCTTCTGCCCATTGAGCAGACCCTGGGAAGCCCCCGAGGAGTCCGACAGGCGCGGGCTGTTGGATGCTCTTCCTGAAAGAGAGTGTAAAAAGACAGTAAGTGGGAAATGCTTTTTGCATTCAGGGTACTTCTTATGTCTAAGGCTAGGGTGTATGCGAATAGGTAGACGGAACATCAAATGGTCTGTGGCTACAGCTAACTGCAATAATTTGCTCGAGGCATGTGAAGACCTCAAGATCTCCAATTGTATGAATATGGCTTCAAGGGTCTGATAGGTCAACATATTTCAGCCCCTTTCAGTCTAAAGAGGTCATGAAAACAAAAAATTGGCAGACAGAATGACTTACCTAATTCAACTACATCATGACTACATTTGCTACGGTTCTGGACGGCATACTTGCCCGACACGGATTCTCTGTCCACTGAGTGCGCTAGGCTGGCTTCAAAAAGACAGCAATTAACCTGCAACCTCTAGCCATCTACGACACGGGGTGGGAAACTGGCTACGTGATGGAAGAAGAGGAGTGACAATGGGATATTGCGAAATGGCCAGCACGCATGCTACACAGACACACCCCCACGAGCACCAATGCATAAATGAGAGACAAACACATGACAAAAACTAAGAATGTTCTACTAACACCACCACAGACGGAAGGGCAGGGATACTCTAGCATCTAGGACGATCACAAGACATCGTTGGGGGTCTTTAAAGAAGATTCTGGACTCCCACTTCACAAAGGTCAACTTTATTGACACTAGTGCACAACCCTATACAATGTTAAAGTATAGAAAATAGAAAATCAGACAGTAACAGAATGCAGTACGTGCCAAGAGGAACACCAATACAAAGCTACAATATACAAAAGTATTACAGTCGCAAGTACATAACGGGGCCTAGTTTTCAACAGAAGTCTTCTAGCAGTTAGGAAATGTAAGAAGGGTGTTACAGTGAGTGTAGACTTAGCCCACCCCCTGCCAAGTCCAACCGACAGTCATGAAGACTGCCTTGGCCTATGCCAACTCAACAGCCTTTTATGGGGAGAGGAGGCCGGGCTGATTGAGGACAGACAGCAGGTCAGGGTATAGCCGGGCCGTCATTACATATAGTCCGTCCCGCATTCTGGGCTCTGGTTTTGGGACAATGAGAAGCAGCACTTTCAGCAGGTGTATCTGCCAACCGCGGCCGTGATGAAGCATTCAGCAAAACGCAATAAATACACACTAATAGCAGAGTACAAAAAGGACTGAAGAGTCAACCTTGGCTCAAGAAAAAAAGCTCAATACAAAATAAGCTTACAAACGTTAATGCTAATATGAAACATGCTTTAGAAAAGTTTTTAGTTTTTTTTCTTTTTAAAAAAGCTACGAATCTTGCAGTGAGACTTACTGAAAGTGCTGTTTGTGGGAGGACTGAATGGGGCGGAAACGGAAAGTGTGCCAGTGGGCACGCAGTGGGGGACACTGTGGGACACACGCCATGCCAGTGAGCAGGGGTGGTGGTAGGGTGTGTGTGTGTGTGTGTGTGTGTGTG
>JAODKF010000040.1:19906481-19917069 GCA_026779585.1 Mormyrus proboscirostris | reverse complement strand
CACACACACACACACACACACACACACACACACACACACACACACACACACACACACACACACACACACACACATTTTATAAATGAAAGCACAAACAAATGAACAAAAACGCCTGACAGTTTGAAGGGGCTTCGGGGGCGTTGAGAGGGCACTTCTCCTCAGCCAACTCACCTAAAAGATCTGCGATACCTTTCAGTCTGGCGTTTGAGGTATCCGCTTTCCACAGCACCAAGAAAGATTAACTTTCGAGCAAATGAGGATGACCAAACATCGCAAGTGGAAAGGGTCACTATACAAACTTAGCCAAAAACACCTCGGGGTACGATTCATCCCCAGTGGAATTCCTGAGCTCCCGCTTTGAGAATCGCAGGAATGCATCAGCACAGTGGCTGCTCAGAGGGCCCTGTCCTTTGTGGTCGCAATCGCAAACGGAGAGAGTAAGAGAGAAAGCGCCCCCTCCCGAACCAAATTTCAACACTTTGTCCTATTAAGCGGAAGCAGAAAAAACAGAGGGATTCCTCCTCTTCTGCGTAACTCCTAAACAAGAGTACGTGATTTAATGTTAAGATGAATAACTCATCATCTTCTTATTCTAAATGGACCACAGGCCAGTTCATCGGAACGCCCGATTCTGTCCAGGGTCCAGTACGAGAAGAAACCTTTCAGATTTTGGCCCGCCAACTCTTACTTTCTGACGTCGACTCCTCCAACACAGCATGGGGGCACGCAGTGATTTACATTCCTTAGCCCAAATGATTCGTTTGTCATCAGTGATTTAATTAGAGGAACAAAAGAGGTACGTTATTGGTAGAATTGGGTAATTCAGAGTAAAAGTCCAGACTGGGATTGTTTCAACCAACCAGTTGAGTACTCAGACTGTGACTCTTTATACTAACTGGTTGGTTGAAACAAAATCTTGGTCTGGACTTTTTCTCTCCGGACCTGAATTACCCAACTCTGGCTGTGGGTAGATGTTTCTGCAAAAAATTTAGAAGAAATTCTGTCTGCCACATTGAACCTTAAAAAGCAAATTAATAATTCAGACCCATGTCCCCCAACCCCCCGGTGACAGACCCACAGAATGTGGTCATTCCCCTTTCGGCTTGGGATCGGCAACACTGCACTTGGGGAATCCCGTGCACAGGCAGGAAGTATAAAGCTCCGACCCGCTTCCCATGACCTGTGTCCCCCTTGGTCATTTTTACCCAATCAGATGAGCGGTACAGACATGTATATTTACCCAGTGATGTCAATCTCACGGGCAGGAAAGCAATCAATCAGCCGAATGTGTCAAATGCGCCCAATTTAAATTCTGATTTTGCCAGTGGGTAACGGCCGTAACCTGAGCTAAGGAGTCACTAAGCGCCACCAGCACATTTTCAGGTTATGATACTTGCTCCACACCTCTACCCAAGACACTGTCACCTGAGGGGTGACACATGGAGGCGGGGGCACCTCCACCTGAGCTGAAGGCCTGTCATAGTCAAGGGGGGTGTAGGCCACAGAGACAACGTGGGAGTGACAAATTTCAGGCCGCCAGCGTCTGACAGGACATCAAATACCTATAAAAGGCCTTGAGTTCCCATGGCCGGTTGTGATCCTGCAAAAGCAGCTACGGGCATGTAAAGCCAGCTGTGGGTCTGTAAATTTAGCCACGGGCCAGTAAAGGCTACCATGGGGCTGTAACGCCAGCCGTGGGCTGGTAATGGCTGCCGTCGGTCTGCGAAGGTTGCTGTTTCTCCATGGATAGTGAAGAGCCAAAAGGCAGAAGACAGGAAGTCTGGGAGTGAAGACTTACCGGACGATGTTGGTGTGTGGGAGCGGCCATACCTTCTTTAAGATACAACAAATGGCGACAGATCACAGGAAGTGCATGGAAATTCCCATGGTCAGCAAAGCAAGAAGGATTCAACATCAAAGCGTATTGTACAGTCATTAACAACAGCGTCAGCCCACGATACAGAAGGCAAAATAGGGTATTCAACCAAAATAAAGCAAGAAAGAAATTACACTACTCATCAGAAGACTGCTGACTGTCACCTCGAGTCACAAAAGCAGTCACTTGACACCACAGAAGAAGAAAAAGCCATTAATTCAGTACAACAACACTGATTAAGGTCTGATTCTAGGATAATATACTACCTTTCAGAAAAAATTGTTTAGGACCACGGGGGCGAAACAGGTTTCTGACACAGAGAAAAGCTTGGCAACTCGGTGTGTGCCTCTAAGGGACTCGGATTACAGATCCGGAATGTTCTCAGCCACTCAACTGCTGCCATGACCTTAGGATAAAAGTCAGCATTCATTCACTAGACCTCTAAAATACTACCACAAAAAAGTGAAAATTACAGCATGGAAATCTATGGTAAAACAACTGCAAACACCACCAAGCTCAGAAAAAGCTGCTAGCTTTCTGACAAGGTTTATGTTTTGCCCGAGATCTGAATAATTTCAAATGTGATGAAAAAATTAACTCATCTATGCAACGTCTATAACTCTGTGTCCAGCGCAAGGTCCTTGCTGACTCTGGGGCCTGTCTGAAGATACACGGAGCATGAGAGAGGGGGCCTCCAGCAGGAAACGCCACTGCAGCAAGCAAAGCACAGAGGACGTCATTCAGCTGGACGAAAAGCCTATCGTCACTGTCAGATGAAAACGCCACTTTTTGACTACTGTGGCTTTTTACTATGGATGGAATATGCTCATTCTCTGTGTACTGATAGCGTCTGATATCTGACTGACCAATGAAAAGATGTTTTATGAAGTCACCTCTTTAGCTAGTATTTATGTTTGTACTAGTTAACATTGGTATTCATGATGGTCGTTTGTATGGATTACTTTATATTGCTGATTTTAACAACTCCGTTAGCCAGAAAGTTAGCTAACTAACCAATGACATTGTTAAGTTTTGCAGACACAAAAATTTGCCTTGCTGGCAACAATCCACATAAGTCAGTTTAAAATATTCACTGACGGCTGGGTAAAGACAGATTTCTATTTGCAGTGCTAAGGGTGTGTCATTTTGTTGCTTTAGGTTTATTTTGTAAAGTAGTTTCAGAGAAAATGTGTTCTTTCACGCTCCTGAAATACGCACTTTCTGTTGCAGAAGTCAAGACAGCACCTGGTCCAGCCAGACGAACGTGCATTGGCCCCTGCTCGCCGACCTGTGACTGACACGGGAAGCGCGGCATGTCCACCCAATATAGGCTCCTGAGCGAGAGGTAACCAAATGTGTTTGTCTCTGCTAAAATGAGGCCAGCTGCTGCTTCGCAGCCTCTGACACTGACTCCATCCTCCTTGCAGAGTCTGTATAACGCAGAGAAACAGAGGAACAATTCCCAGAGCTCAAAGTGAGACTCTTATTAGAATTGCAAGATGTAGGTGTTTGGCACACTATTCCCTGTGACATATGCCTAAATTAATTACAATTTAATTAAATTCAATTACAGGTTAAGTGCAGGGGACACAATCTGCATGTGCGTTCAGAACTGTGCGGAACACTGCAGAACTGTGCCTCCCTGCCATATGAAACTGCTGGTGGACGACAGCGATATGCAGCAACGCAGGGAAGATAAACACAGGAATGATGTGTTAGGGGAAAATGTAAGGTCCAGAGGTGTGGAGCAGGGGTAAGAAAAAGGTTCAGGGTTTTTCCCTCAAGTTAAACTTTAGGCCATAAATTATTTTCCCTCTAAAAACACAGAGGGCTGTTTTTTCGGAACTTTTTGAAGAACAAGTCTGAAAACAGAGAAGCCAGCAGGTCTTAGCACAGCTTAAGTGCTGCTCAGAGGAAGCCAGTGAATGACGAACAGTGAGGTGTAAAAATAAAACAAAGACCCTTCAGTAGAGAGGGATTTCTCTCACTGCTGCAGGCTGAGCGAACACTTTATCCAGGGCCTCTGATATTACACTGAATGTGGGACATTGAAGCCCTAAACCAGTGGCCGTGAGACACTGGGCAGAGGCATCCTGGCATTATTACTCATATAGCACCTACCTGTGACTTCCTCGTTGGACCACCACGACAGCAAACAAGCCAAGAGCCTCTCTCTTGCTGAGTTAACTTACTGACGATGCAGGCTCCCATGCTGAGAACAGGGAGTCATTAGCAGGAACGACCTGTCTGCAAAAATGGACTATAATCCTCATTCTGTCAGGAAAACACACAGCATCTAAGACAAATGCACATGATTCCTTGCATGATGCACCTGACAAAGACAAAAACAGATGATTTCAGCCTCCCAATTGTCTTAAAAAGGCCATCTGTGGGTTTTGTCCATATCAGAGAGTTACAACTGCTTACCAACAACAATAATAACCATGTTCATCGTTGACGTAGTGTCACTCCCCGAAATCAATGTAATGAAAACTCATCTCTTGACAAACAGACATATACACTGGTCATTCACAGCAAAGACCTTCTTTGTCATTATTAATTCAGTATTATTCATCTTATTTTTAGCAGACAGAAAGAAGTCCAACATCAGCAGTAGGTGTACAGTTTAGTGGACAAGAAATGTGACCAATTGGCAAGTAACAGGGAGTAGCAATAAATCATAAAGGATGTTTTAATAAAACCTTTAAGCGACATACTTGTTAAATAATGGCAAATAACTTCTGGCAGCTGAAACCTTCTGACACTAAGTAGCTCTTTGATATGATCTTCAGCCAGTCTAAATCTGCACTGATGGTCATGCTTAATACCCCTCAGCCTTGGAGAAGCAGTTGCTGCAGATTAATCTTGGCTGGCTACACTCCTGTCCTTGTAAATAGTCCAACATGCTGAATGGGTGCCTAGTCGAGGGAGCAGGGGCATGAGGTGGGCAACGTCTGTAATGCCAACATGGTGGAGGTCCTCCTGGATCGGGAATCCAGCTCGGAGTGGTATTGGTGTGGCAGTAAAGGGGAGGGGCAAAACAAATCCCACAGATGCCCTAAACCAGGCAAACCCAGAGCAGTCATAAAAACATAAATCACTCCCAAAGTCTGGTTTACCGAGGGTGTTTGGTGGCTTGCATACAATGGGACATTCTACCTACATACTTACCATTTTAACGGCGCAGAACCCAAGGGCTCAAGCGAAACACACTGGTCAGCATATCTGGGACATGCTATTTAGCATAAATATGGCTGCTGGCATAGCTTGCATCAATCATCTGTGGTACTTTTTATACCCCCTTTTTGAGCCTAATTTTGGTTCCTTCCAGTTTTAACGGCCATGTTTTCCCATAGTTCTCCAAAGCCAACCTGGATGTCTTGAAGCATTCAGTGCCCACCAGGACTACTCCTGATTTTACGTGTTACAGCTCACACAGAGCTGTGTAGCAAAGTCAGTAGCCAAGGCATTGAACGGTGAGATCTATTGGTAAGAGGAGGAAGCTGGGTTAAAACGAACAATGAGGCTGGAAGGTACCCTTCTCATCATTTCCTGTAAAGCAGGCCGCGACGGTTCAGCCAGGGCACAGCAAATGCTGATGGGAGGCGCGGCACCAATAACCAGTCACTGCCAAGGTGCCAGTTGGAAGACAGGCAAACTAACAGCTGGCTGTCGACAGCCGACCATCAAATAAGAGAATCACAGCTTCTCGAGAAGGCTGTCCCCAAACACCCTGCAAGCCAATTCTTTGGGTACTTGGACAACAGTTATCAGGCATCTCATGGCTTCCCGACAAATAACTGAATACCGTGTTGATAACTCACTGCCATAACAAATGAGACAAGCCCTGTCTACTGTTTTGCCTGGAACAGGCTCCAAGCACCCGCCCATGACCCCATCCATCATATATGAAGACAGGTGAGTGGATGTTACTCGACCACGTGTGCCAGTAGTCAGTACAGTAGTCCTGCAGATAAAACGATGACTCGGGAGAACAAATTTTCCACAGACGTGTTATCCAACAATAATGCTTGGCAGGTAGAGAGCAACGGAAGATAAATCAGATGAATTCTCCCAACCAATCAAGACAACATAAAAGCCAACTAAAGGAGCCTGAAGGTTAATGCTGTGTAAGGCAGAGTGCATGTCACATGGGCCATCTAAATCCTAGGAGAACATCTTGCCCACCAACTTGACCTCATTTCTCAAAATGTAATCTCACCCTGAATTTGGTCACTACCCAGAAAGACAGACCATGAGCTGTTATACAAGGAACTACATCATTATAGCTCATTGTTGCAGAAACTCCCCGATATCAAAGTTTCTTCACCTGTTACAGTACTGCAGATTTTCACTCATCCTTGTACTTCAAGCCAGTCTAACTGAGGAGACCCTACTGTCCATAGACGTGCCGGGGGGGATTTTCTCTAGTGAGAATATCCAGGGCGACCATTAAAAATACATCAAGGGAACTCGAGCCAATGGTTTGCCATGTGCTTTCATGCCACAGCGAGAGAATGTGACACAGCTGTGACCAAACCCCATTAGTCACTGTCTGTCACCCCAGCAGACATTACAAATCAACAACCAGACAATCTTTCCATCAAGAATGACTTTTGAATTTAAGTGAAACGGGACATGAACCGGGATACCTGCAAGGCATCTCCAGACGCCAGACCAATGGCTGAGAGACCTAGCGGCCTGGGAGAGATTCTCACTCCAAAATCCTCCAGTAAACCAAAAACTGTCCTCATAAAACGGACTGGAGCATTAACTATTGAAAAAAATGGAAAATTAAGGGGCTTCCATCCCTACACTGAACACTGAGCCCATTTTGTACTTCAGGAATGTTAGCGTTTCAGTCACCGACACTGGTAGGGGCTGAACTCTGGGACTCATTAATCACACAGCTCCCACACATGACAATGCCGTGTCCACGTGTGGCAGCTGGACCGGTGACCAGAAGTTTGCATGTTTAAAATCGCCCAGGGCTGACACTGCCACCACATTCGAGATCACATTCCACTCCGCAATTAAAATGATTGTGATTTACTGCACGCTTCACAGAAAGAGAATTAAGAGGCCAGTGAGCAACAGAGAAAAGAATGTCTGTGAATGTCTGTGAATGTCTCAAACAGCCGATTAAATCTTTAACAGCGATGGACACATTCTTCAGCTCCATCATCTATTCTTGGATGCTTTCACCTTAAGCAAGAGTGAAGGAAGATGGTAGTGAGAAATCTAACTGTCTAATGACCAATCATGCAAGGGTTTGTGCTCTTAAACTGTCCGACGCGTTGCGCTAATATGGTGATCGTGAAGTAGAGGCTGAAAGGAGCAGGATAACCAACTCTCACGATTCTCAGCCCCTCAGAGCACACAATGAGATCGTCATCTGGATGCAGCCACAGGTAAAACAAACAGCATTTTAAGGCTTAAAGTGTTATAAAAAACAGCTGGCTGATTAAGATATTTCATTCAATTGATCTCTGTGGATTTTTAGCAACTGCTAAGCACCAAAGCAAACAGTAATCCCGCATGTGAGGTGGACAGGAGATAGGACTCCTATGTAATGACTAACAGGAGCTGCGTATGATTCACAGGGGTGCTGGGTGTCATGGTGACACCATAGTAATGGTGACGTGTCACAGACTGAGTAGGACCCGGTCAGGATGACCTGAAATCAATAACAAATAACAGTCCAGCATCGCCTAATTTTTACGCAAGTAAGGCCAACAGCAAATGAACTGTTATTCGGTCTTTCTGTGTTATTACTATGGAGCTTAAATCCTGGTTTAAACTTCTCAGCTCATTCTCAAAGAATTTCACAGTTTAGTCAGCTTGAAGAGAACATTATTTAGCTGGAATTAGCAGGTTACATATTCGGCCTAAGTGTACCACAGAAAAGCTGTTCTCTGGACACAGGTGTCAAACCTGAAACATTCCAATTCCTTCACTTCATGTCCAATCAAGTGCTCCAGTGTCCCGTTTGCCATGGTCTGCCGTCGTTCACCACTGGACAAATTTCCGGATTTCGGCGACATGTTCTGCTGGCGAAGGCTAAGATCGCACATAGACCACAGCAGCCATTTACCAGGCCAAGTCGGCCGAGCCGACCGGGCCAGTGGCTGCCCCCGAATCTGTGAAACACCCCTTAAAGGAACAGTTCCCATTATGTAAGTGCCGTGGGTGAAAGCCAGCATTTCACAGGCTCACCATGAGTCGCCTTAAACCGGCCTTCTGACAAGAATGGAAAACCGGAAGGGCTCACAAAAGATGCCTTGTTGTTCCTGCTCCAGAGAGCTAAAATAAAAAGGAGCTAAAGAGAAGCGCATTGATAAAAAGGGGGAATTTGCAGAACATCGGGAACTTGGCAGCACTTGTGATGCCTGAGGGCCAAATTAGATTTCCTGATTTTACCCATCACTGCTTAACATGATTTGCTCTTGGCAGCTTTACGTAACGGCAGTCACCCGGTCTTGGGGGGGGGGGGGCTTTCCTTTTGGGTTCCTAGGTTATGGAACAAGACGTGTCAGCCCTCAAAAGCGCTTTGTGGGTCCGTGTGGGCCAGACCTCAGGAGCCACCCCCACAGGGACAGTCTTACTAGTATGAATGACCGAAAACATGATCCGTAATGACAGCAACAAGACGGCAGAGGGGTAGCCATCGTGAAAAGGCCGCCCTAGCTAGCCGCTCCGTTCGCAGCATGCGGGTGAGCGGTACCGCGGAAAACAGCAGTCTAACAGTCAGACTCAGACCACGTTCCATTCCTCAGCCCATGGAGGCCCGTTTCCTGACAGTGATGATTCGATGACAGACCTGACTGACTCACACGGGCTCTCAATTTACGCTGCTGCTATACTCCAGAAACATCCACCTGTTTCAAATTCCACTTATTCTCAGCATTTTTCCCTCTCATTATTAAATAAAATGCCGCAAGTATGTTAACTTGTACCACAACATTAAAATATATATATATATATTATACACACACAGGTTTATTTTTAAACTCACATCAAATGAGAACCCACTGTACAGAAAAACAGGTACAAAAATACACCTAAGACTGCCAGGTAACGACACAGAAATCTTATTGCTTATTGTCGATTATAGACGCTATAAACGAATATTTCTTGTTTTGTTTGGCTGGCACTGACTGACATTCATTCCCAGGCATGTGGACTGGTAGCTGCCTTGCCCTTAATCACCATGCCACCTGCGGGCCTTACAGCAGCCCCGCAGGTCCTTATAGAGCAGGCAGTGCTGCTTTGGCACGGGCTTGTAGCGCAAATTAATTACTCATTCATAATTTATGAGTGTAGGGGCACCGCAGATGATACTCATACATGTGCAGACTGACACGGTGACAAGGACCTTAACCAGCACCGGGGCGAGTGGCAGTTTCAGCAGAAACACGGACCTGGCCGAGAAAGTCCAGGGCACCTGGCGTTCCTCTTGCTACCTACCTTGTAAAGCGACCCCCCTCCCCCACCCCCCGCAGGAGGGTCAAGAGCCGGAGCCTCTCCGTCACCTGAAGCCAGTTTGCAATCTCCAAGCCGACACCGACAGCAGGTCACTTTCCTTAATTACTTAATCACTAAATTTGGAAGGAGGAGCTATTTTAGGAGGACTGATGCAATCGTGGTTATGATACAAGGAGGAGACCAGCTCAAAAACAAGGTGCCCCTAACCCAACCATGCGGGGTGAGCTGGAGCTTCATATAAAGCGCAGGCGGACCAGACAGAAATGACAGTGATGCTGAAGAATCCGGGGTAACGCGGGGGGAGCGCAGCACGGAAGCCACGTGGCGACGATTAGCCTAATGGGCTCGTTAGCATTCCGGCAGGAGAGGACAACTGCGTGTGCGCCCCAGGAGGTGGGGGGGGCTGGGGGCATCGCTAGGCTCAAAACCTGGAGGCCCGGCTGGTGAGCTCCGCCGTCATCTCAACCCCCCCCAAGCCAAGAGCTGCATGGAAAATCCCCCCCGCAGCTTACAGAACATCTGCAGAGCGACAGCGATTCCGCATCCTCGCCCTTATCTCTGGAGGCCGAGGCGAGCGGGGCCCGGCTGCCGATCGGCTCCTCCGTTTCCATGGCGACAGCCCCGGCAGGCGGCCGGCGCACTTGCGCACGTGAGCTAGCGCCGACGGTAAACCGGTGGCAGTTTAACATAACCTAGTCATTATACAACTATATTTAACTTCGATCCTTTGGGATGGAGAGGCCATCATCCAGAGGGGCGGAGTTTAAAGTGCATTCCATAGGCAGGGGGGGTATTGTGAGGTTATATTTCCACGAGAGGCACGAGCAGCAAATTGCCACCTTGTATAGGAGGGCGGCAGTGCCCCCCCCCACAGAGAGCACAATCTCCGTGCTGCCTTATTAACGGCAGAGCTCTGGGTGTCTTTAATTGGCCCTGTGGTGCAACATTATACACCCATCAACATTTTACTGCCTCACTGTAAGCCGCCATCACGGCTTTTTATTTCCATGTCTTGCTCGGCTGATGCAGCCTGCAATTCCACCCATTTAAATAGCTGGATAATTTTGCTGAAACTTTGCTCAAGGGCGGCACAGAAGATTCCCTCCTAGGGCCCGAACCCGATACCCTTTAATCCAGGTCCTTAACTTCTGCAGCACTGGTCAATTCCTTTGTTACCGCCACACCCTCTTAGACCCCCCCCCCCCCTCCAAAGACATCCCACCGTCT
>JAODKF010000040.1:19885491-19900951 GCA_026779585.1 Mormyrus proboscirostris | reverse complement strand
CCCGCCCAGATCCTGGAGCATTCTGTTCTCTGTCAAAACAAACGTGTTCTGTCCTTTGCTTCCATTCATTTACCTCCCACGCCTCCAGCCTGTACATTATATTACTCAATTTACCAACCCCACTTATCTACAGCTAATAAGACAGACAGTCAAGAGCCAAAAGCAGGACCAATCCCGGGACGTGACTATTCCGAGGATGGGGGGGCTTTCCTCGTCGGAAGACAAGGTATGCAGCTGCCAGGAATCTTCTGCTGAACAAATCCGTAATCTCCCCCGAGATCACCCAAGCGATGGGGACAGGTTACGGCAGGAAAGCACAAGACGGTCTGTTTGGAGGGAGAGAATTGACCCAGAACTAGAAAGATCTCATATATTTATGGAGGACAAATGTTCTGATGCAGTTTAGCTCGTCATTTTCGCCTTTCGTTTGTTGCAACGTTTCACAATCC
Organism: Mormyrus proboscirostris; assembly: GCA_026779585.1. Lineage (NCBI taxonomy): Eukaryota > Metazoa > Chordata > Actinopteri > Osteoglossiformes > Mormyridae > Mormyrus > Mormyrus proboscirostris. The sequence continues at coordinate 19,900,502 of JAODKF010000040.1, read as the reverse complement.
GGTCCTCAGGGGCCCACAAGACAGTCCATGGCTGTGTCCGAAATCGCGCACTTGCGCACTTTTAGTGCGCGATTTTAGGGCGTAGTGCGTTCACACTGACAACTAAGCGAAAATTCAGTGCACTGAAAGTACCCGGATGGTGCACTGAAAACGGCCAGAAAATGCAGTGCAGAACGAAGGACACTACAAGCACTAAACGGACGCCAATTTGACTATGTTGCGGAAGGGGAGGGACTTTCAGCAAGTTTTTATGGCAGATATTTTGGCGCGCTGGAGAATTGCTAGTCCGTCACTTCCGGTAAGTGCGAAACGTTAGTGTTCCAGTTAGGACAGCACTTATCCATGGTAGTGCGCACTACAGAAGGAAGTGCGCAGTGCGCACTACGCACTACATCTCGGATTTCGGACACAGCCCACATTTCTGCTCCTTCTGAGCTCCTTCTGGGAGGCAGCAAAAACACGGACTGTCTATGCTCTCCAAGGACCGGGTTTGGAAACACTGGTATATTTAAATGCGTCTTGGCAACAGCAGGGCGTGCGCCTCAGTCCTGCCACAAAAGCTGACTTTGAATATAAAAGGCTAACAACATTCACTGTGGATTAAACTGCACGTGGAAACCACAGCAAGGACGTGCAGTGCATTCTTTATGGTTCCTATGCAGGGTGATATTAAGGTGTTTATCAAACCCATCACCCCGCACCACATGTCAATTCAGCCGCTTCTTGAAATACGCCATAAAATGCCACGACAAACACCTTTCTGCGGAGAGGCGTTCCAGCTTCCAGATGCACTTCTCGCCTCAAAACCCTCGAAGCCATGAAAATACCGACCTTTTTTATTCAGCTGAAGTCCCACAAGGAGGCATAACACACCGGAAGCAGCACATCTGCAAAAAGCGCCTCTGCGTTGATTGGCGATAACAGACAGCACTAACTTCTGGGATTTTCCTGATCTCAGGATAAACTTTTTAAAGGAATCAGCGTCTTTCTTGGGAATCAGAGTTTTGGCTGCGGCCTACTTGACTGGATCAGTGATCAGTGGATAGAATCAGCCCATGACACGTGTCAGTGGCAGCTGAAATAAAATAGCTTCATCATTCGGTGCAGAGTATGAAATATTTAACCACTGCACACAGAGCAACGCTGTGAAATTAAATAAACCTGCTTTTATCACCGAGCCTTTTTATGAAGCACTAACTACTGACCACGAGGGAGGCGTTTTCATCTTCACCAAGTTCAGCACCAGTTCCAGCCAGAGAAGGTATTTGCTCATATATTACAGGGAAACAGATCTGTTTGCACAAGCTCATGGATACAAAGTCCTCAGTGAAAGGCTGATTCTATCCTTTCACGTAGATTATTAAAAGATACGTCAGCAGATATGCTTGGCCTGTATTTTTGGGATATAAAAAACAGCCAATAGGCATAACCATGTGTGCAATAAAGCCCATTTTTTAACATTTGTTGGTCACATTCACTCATTGACTTAAAAAGCAGGATCTTAACAGGGAATGAGATGCGTCCAGCACAAATGGACACGAGAGATCCGTCGGTGAGATAAGAGGCCTCGCTTCGTCACGGCGGCTAGCAGGAGTTTAAATAACGAACGCCCAAGGTGATGGCTGACAGAGGCAAAGTGGGATGCCCTGATTCTCACAGCCGTACAGCGAAGCAAGATGAGATCCTTGATAGTTCAGATCCAGGAAGAGTGTGAAATCACACGGGCGAACTGCCTGAAAGCCTGCCGTATACTGGGGGGGGGGGGGGGGGCGCAACTACGGCCTTTGGGCTGTTCTGATACCCAGATGGCATTTCTCCTTAGAAAACACACACACACACACACACACACACACTCGCACATGTATGAACACACACAGATTAGGTATCTATATCTTTGGAGACTCTCCCTTCATGTGACAAACCCTAATCCCAACAATGACAACCTTAATCCCTACCCGGTCCTAACCTTACAGAATACAAGAGCCTTGCCATTTTCAGTTTGACTGAACTCACATATTTTTAATAAAATGGTCATCACAATGCCAAAATAAGATGGGTTTCTGACACCACCATCAAGCTTCTCCCCCCCCCCACCCCTCCTCACCGGGGCAGCAGCGCGGTACATGAAGCCGCACTTATATACTTCACATTTCCAGCAGCAATTACAGCAGCCGAAAACGGCAACAAGGATTCCTGTAATTACAGAGCCCTTAGGAAATAATGGGGTCCCGCTCGTTGGGGGTTAACAGCCGGCTCACAGAAGATCCCCCCACCCCACATGGCAGTTAAATCTCAGTAAACAACATGTTAAAGACCATGTGTGTATTTTTTAAAAGCACCTGAGTTCAACAAAGCCACTCATTTCGCATTTGGACTACAGTTCTTCCAAAGGTCGGAGGCAAAATTGAAGAGAGAATTGAGAGGCTAACCCCCCCCCCCCCCAACCCCCTGACTCCCTGCGGGCCTCCAAATCTGGCCTGACACCAAATCCAGGTCACCATGGGTCAGGCCCTCCGCACGCCGTTTATGTGGGCTACAGGTTTTCCCCCCTCAGTTTTCCAAGAGAAACTGCGATCTTCCTCGTCCACGGCCCGCTCCTCTCGCACGCCGCACCGGGGAGTTCCTGCACGGGCCGACAGCAGCTAGCAAGCCAACACTCACCAGAAAATAGTACTTCTTAAAACTAGCGAAATCCACCGGCTTTTGTTTGTAGCCGTTTCTCTGTGTCTTTCCATCCAAGCACATGATCTCAAAGACCATTGTAATGAGACACATGGAAGACAAATAAATAAAAAGCAGTTGGTGTCTTCATCTGCTTCCTCCCACTCAATCTTCCGAGTTCATATCAACTGCAAACTGGTCTCTGAATCAGTCAAAAAAAAAAGGGCCGTAGTGCAAGTAAAACCCACTGCGAAGATAAATTTGTGGAAATCAGTTCTTTGTTCCAAAATCAGACCAATGAAAATCAAACCATACAAAACACATGTTTTTATTTCTGATCAGAACTGAATTTCCAAATGAATGTAAATCGTGGGCAAAGACAGAACAGTATTCAAAATAGTATTTCACACAAGGAATTGTGTGCTACAAGGAGGGGTTATGTTTTAGACTTATCTACGGAACCATTATGTGTGGAATTTCCTGTCAAGAGAAAGGCATATGAATGGACGCGATTGAGTGTATTCTGCTTGGAAGCTAAGATGAACTGCCGCGATCGAGTCTGTCTGGATCCCCCATATCGCATGTCAAGCTTCAAAGCGCAAACATGGGATCAAACGTCCCTGCTAACCTCCATCGGGTATTAGCCGTGGTGAATGGCACACTGTTAAGCGCCCAAAAACACTGAAACGCAACACGAGTGCAGAGGATGATCCCCCTTATGGCACCTCCTGCAGATGCGTCATCCGAAGGGAGTTCACGTCCAAACAGACGGGGGCGTGCACACAGGTCATCTGATCCTCGGGGTTTAGAATCTGGTATCTTATCAAGAGACTAATGTTTACACGTTGAGACAATAGTTCAGTTTTACAGACTTAAAACACAAGCAATGGCCTACGATAATTCATGCAAAAAATAAGATTGTTTTGGCACTTAAATAAGCTTTTTTATGGATCCATGTTTCATATTTTCAGCAGCAAGCCTGACTGCTACTCTGAACATTCTGCGAAGACTGATAAAAATAAGCAGTGACTAATCTTCAAGCTGGTTCATGTTAGCCATTCACATGGGGAGTTCACATTTAAATTTCAGTGGATTTTAGAGACCTGGAATGGATTATGAAATTGCAAAAACAGCTATTGATCTCATTTTCCTACAGGAGCACCTTTAAAACAGCATCTAGGAAAAAAAGCCTTGTGATTTACTTTTCCTTTATGAGAGAGAACGCCTTGTCATTCTGGCAGAGACATCACCGGGATAGATTTTTCATGTTCGTTTAGTCCCGGACAAAACATTAATGACTGCAATCAACAGAGATCTCCAGGCCAAGAAAGAGAAAACTGCCCTGAAACATTGTTTTCAAAGGAGCAAAGTGCACATTTCTTCCAGGGCCACCTCATGGTTTCTGCAAAGTAAAAGCTCAGCTTCTGCCTGCTGAAGTACACAGGCACTTCAAACATGTCCTCAGCAGCAGCTACAAAACCTTTTCAGTGATGTCTGTGCTTCTCCAACTCCCTCCTTCACAAGATCCTTCGCGATCATGGCACTCTGGTTCGGGGGCATGTTTGGACAGAGGTCTCATTGGGAACGATCTTATCTTTCATACACGATTAAAATGTGCGACTCGATGTTAGGTGGAGGAGGAGGCTATTTCCACAAGGCTTAGAAATGAACACTGAGGAGGAAGAGGATCCCAAAAACCTTCATGCCACAAATGATCTTCACTTTCAGCAACCGTTGGGAATGCTTCAGATATTCCATGGATGTTTACTCCTTGTGTGTTATCACCGTGAAATAAAAAACCGCCGGACACTAAAAATGACGCTTTGCTTACAGATGTAGGGTTTCTTTACTTTTCCACAGGAGATGAGAGTGTTTTTTTTTTTTTTTTTTTTTTTTAAACCACCACCAGCCCCCTACCCTCCACCTCCAATTCTTGCCAGATGGGCAACTTTGTTTAGACCCTTTTCATCACGGTATCATAGCAGACTGGAATTACAAACACAGACTGGCATGAGTCAGTGGACATCTCCAGAAAGACAGCGAATGGAAAATTCCTCCTCCAGCCTGTCTCTGTGAGCCAAGCTTTGAGCTCAACTGGATTCTCTCCTGTATGTTGTCCGATAAAAAAATAATTGTACATTTTATCCCAAACCTTTTCATTCTTGTTTTATGTCTTTCATAAAAACAGGAGGGTCTGGGACACGGTTTTAAAATAAGTCAAAGATGACAACCTATGAGGCTCAACCTATGATTCTAATGCACCCAGACAGTTGATAGGAGACACGCCATCATGAGAAAATTCCATGAATCCTCGGAAATGAATCAGGCGCGTAGCTAGACAAAGGCGACTGCCAGACTGAACCAGCCATATCTATACCCTAATGCCAAAAAGCAAAATTCTCAGTGGCCTTCAAAGGGTGACTGGACCACATGACCTCGGTGGGAAGAGTACTCGGACAACAGCTTCCCACAAATTATCTTTACCGTGAAAAATCACACAAAATGCCAGCAGAGACGGCACACAAGCGGGTTTCTGCAGTGGTCTCACTCTTACAGGGCTGCGGGTTCTAATCCCCACTTTTTTTTCCTGTCTTTGCAGAGTTGGCACCTGTACATCTCTAGCAAGCAGATGCAAGCGATCATGCATTATGCAAGCATATTGGTCACGCTGCACACAAAAAAAAAACCTTTTAATAACCATTAGGGGAACAGATGCTTTTGGTGTCCTGGTCACATGGCCATTAATATTCATTGCCGACACACCATTCGTACTTATAGTTCTGCAATTACGTATCACACAATCAGAGCCATTAGACCATTTGAGGTCACAACATCGCATGGAATCATCCTTCTGCTGCGGCCTATGTTCCCATTTACTTCCCGTTTGCTGGGGAGCATTCACACTGTAGCAAAAATACACTCCCTTACCCAAGTAGCGAAGACTATCAAGAAAACATTCGGCTCCATTTAAACGACTCAAAGAAATAGTGGGTAACAAGTGGACTGCAGAGCCGCTGCTGTGTTACAAACAGGAACGGAATTGCCAGTGCGTGGTTAATGTGATTAACTGGGACATCTCACGGCAGAGCAGGCCTCCAGCGAGGTAAGTTAATCGAAAAGGCTTAATAGCCTTAATAGGCAGTTTTCATTTCGCTTCGCTCTGTAGTATGAATACAACCGGCATCCAAATGTAATTTTTAAACACATAAGGAAGAGCTGCCAGATTAGCAAGTTTGTCAGCACGTTTATTAATCGTAACACATAAGGAAGTTAGTCGTAATAAAAATAATTCTTGCAGTACATCGCCACCTTGCAAGGTACAATCCTCTGGCCAGCATCGCTGATGTCATGGTAACCACATTCACACAAATGCACCTACACACAATCCTGTCGGAAAGTATATTTCATTAGGAGAACCAAGCCAGGTTCCAGGCTGACGATTAACAGCCTCCAGCGCTAATGAGCATCCTGTTCTCTGAATGGAGGCATGGATTTAAATCTTGCTTCTGAAAACATTTGGGGCAGTTGGCAGAGCTGCTATGAGGACATTCCAGGCCGAGTCCTTCTAAATTACCCTTAAGGCAGCTACTGAATTTCACTCTGCTGTAATGATCTATGCTCAACGAGCCTTGGATAGTTTTGGACAATCGTCAGTGGTGTCAAGCGTCAAATTAAACTAAATTTAAATGGAATTTAAATATGTAGCAAGCCTTACGACAAAGTGAAGATGCAGGTGGGTCACTTGGTGTGTTCACTCCTGGGCGTTCCTTGATCTAGGACATGCTAACCCTCCATGTAAGATGGGATCTAGGCAGACACTCATCTTTCTTCAATGCAACTAAGTGGGAGTTTGGAAATGTTCAAGTTTTGAGTTATCAGGAATGCATCAATATATCACAATGTGCAACACTACTAATAATAAATCATATTTATTATTTCCTTCAGATAATCCATACACAGAACATCGGTATCTCCATGCATTTTGACCAATCAGATGGTGGTGATGCAATCAGTTGGGTTTGGTCTCGCTTTGGGCCCTGCTAGTAAGCATCGCTATGGTCGGCATGGTTACGGCTCAGATACATTCTTTGCAACGAAAAAAAAAAAAAAAAAAAAAAAATCGCCAAAAATTTATCCCCAACCAAGATGACATGCAGCTCATCCATGTTAAAAACTGTGCTGCTAGAGAGCAAAGTACCAAGACCTGCTCCACAAGAAGCCGATGGTAAAAGTGAGCCATGATACTAGCATTCTGACACGAACACAATAACCTGAGCACTACCGCATTCCATAATTTCATCGTGATTAAGTTACCAAACCATCCAACGGCACACAGCCCAAAACTCCGTAAGTCTGGGCTCGCAGGACAGAGCACTAAGAAGCTACGTTAGATCGCTGCCACCGGACTCACCGAAACGTCAAACACCTCCTCGGTGTCGTCCAGCATGTGGACCCGGATGGAGATTTGACGTCCTGCAGGCATGGTAGGCGGTTTGTGCCCAGGCTCCAGGGTACTGATCCCAAGGCTCTCCGGAGCACCGAGGCGCTGGCCTGCTGTTGGCTTCTGCTCTGGCTCCACCATGGTCCCCACGTCAGACTCGCTCCTGCCTAGAGGACGGGAGGCAGCGGAGGGTAAGGTCACACGCACACACACACGGCCAAATCCCTCCTTCGTCGTCTTTTCCCTGTCAAAGCACCACATCCCACTGCCAGCTCCTACTTGGTCTTTATTTGTTATCGACGACTGATGCATCACAGCCATTGAAAGACGGATCGCTCACCCGAGTTCACAGTGCTAGTATCATCAAGCGGTTTAGTGCAAAGACCAGCAGGTTACCATGGAGATTTAAGGATCTGGATCTCAAGGGACCAAATCTGACACAAGTGGGAGGCACTGTGATGGGATATGGGATGGGACCGCAATCCATCACCAGAATTAACGGGCGGGAACAGCAGCGGGTTCTCCCGGCTGGAATTTCATTAAAACTCAGCATCTGGTGAGAGCGATAGCCATATTGGAGAGACTGTGATATACATAATGAACAGTCTATTTTCAATAGTGAAACACAATGGTGACCGGCCTACTTGAGTCTTTTTGAATCCATGGGAACACAGGAGAAACCAGTGTTTTTTTTTTTTTTTTTAAATTAAAAATCAAGTATATATCTATCCGTACATAAGAACCACCAGTTTTCCTAATGCCCCCCATCCTGTTCATGTATCCTCGAAGACAGAAAGCTTGAGAAGTGCTAACAATATAGGACAAATAGCAAAGAGGAAGACACTCTTTACTTGGTGGTGTCCAATATTATTTCCCCAACTGGAACCAAGAGAGACTTTGAGATTAATAGCTGTAGTAGAGAATGCGACTATCTGTAACAGACAGCTGCCCACTATACTGAAGAATAACCAAAGAAGCAGATGGGTCTTTCAAAAGAAACCTCGATGTGAAAAAGCAACTTTGTACACAAGGTCAAGACTACAAAGATGGGTTTGGGACCGTAGAGCGAAGAGTGTGAAAAGCCAGCGGGGGTCAACCCCGCCTTTGATCTCAGAACCTCACGCTGGTTCAGGCCTGCCCTTCACATCCTTCCAGGCACCAGGATGACATGAGCACAGGCTCGAAATGCAGATGAATGTAGATGAATGACCTCCAGGTACGCCCAACAGCCTCAAAGCTTCTTTTCCAATGACATGCCGCTGACTTCCAACCCCCCGATGTTCTCAGTACTCCTGTGCCCCGAGGGCACCAGAGGAGACGAAGGTACACAGCACTCTGTCTGTATGTGTGACGTCTCCCTAGAAGCCGGCCGGCTACACTGTACGGGGGAACAGGTTTTTACAGCAGACCAAAGGCAGCGAGAGGAGAAGAGGCGAGCAAATCCAGTTCTTAAAAGCGATTGTTCATTCCAGAACCACTGAAATCATGACACATTTCATTTGAGTATTATTTCACACATATTAAGATGCCCGTCTCACGCACTAACAATGACAAATTATACACACACTGGAAAAAAAACCCTGTTTACTTAAAAGATGCTTTTCAAAAAAAAAAAAAAAAAAAAAGCCAGCGACCTTGTTAAATGAAAGTCCAGCATTTGTTTACCGCTGGGTAACAGCACAGAGAAAATGACGAAAAGCTCGCACACTGATTTGCCACGTACGCTGAGCAGAGACCTCAATCAGCACAGGTACCCGAAGCAGGACAGGAGAAGCTAACATTCTTGATTGTGATAAACAAAAAACGCGCGTGTGTGTATTTCGTGCCGCGAGAACCACGCCGTTAAGCAAAGTTTCCCCAAGTTTTTCAGAACGACGCCTAACTGGAACAGTCTCGGCTCACCAGGCAATTACAGCATTTCGCGGCATCCAGTGAGACATGGGAGAAATTTTGCAACATAAGAGTACTTCAAAGACAAGGGGGAATTCTCAAAATACAGACAGAGCCAGCCCTGTTTCATTTAAAAATCAGGACTGCAGCTTAAAGGCATTCCCTAACACATGACATCAGCGTCAGTTTGGGGGGAGGGGGACAAAGACCACCAGCACGCTCTTCTTTTAATTGTGGTGTCAGCCACCCCAGTTTTCACTTGACACACTGCAGGCTTTGTACAATGATGTAAAAAGCCTTGTAGGAGGATACAGCCAGCAGTAGGGGTCACTCTAGGGCGGGGGAGATGGAACAGGACCCAGTCATTTCACTCAGCTGACTCAGAAACAGATCAGTCATATGACACAGATGAACTGGTGACCTCCAGGTGACCGAGGCCGGCTCTCCTGCTGGGCTGCCAGAGCGTCAAAAGGAAACAAACATTCATTCACTGTTTGCAGGTCAGCCCATCAAAAAAACGTCTTTGCATGTTTAACAAAAAAAGCTAAAACATTGGCGTAAGGGCAAAATGCTCAGATCAGAACACTGTGAAATGCCCTCCGAATAAAACAGAGACTGAGGCAGGCCCAGTCTGGTCTGGGTTTGAAATGAAAGCTGAAGAAGCTGGAGTGTGTAATCTCTGAACTTCTACAAAGACTTTTCTCACGGACAATTCCAAAGGGGAAGTACCACTCCGTCATAAAGAAAAATCAGGAACAGTCTCAGCGCATACACAGATTTATAAAACGGCAATTTTTTTTGCATTCGCTGTGATTATCTCTTCCCTTTCCTGCCCGCTTAAAGACAAACGTTAGGTATCTGAAGGGGGGAGTGACATCAAAATCCAGATGCGGAAATAAACCCTGTGCTTCACCATCAGATAAACTCAGAGAGCGCCCAGCTGGGCAATGGTGCAGCCTGCCCCCGTTCCTCTCCAGCAGCTCACCCAAAATGAAAGGGCTATTCTTCTCACCCGAGCGAGACCATGACACAATGATCTTGCTAAACGGACAGGCAGAACAGGTTGTGGAGGGCACCAAAGGCCTACCCTCCCAGTGCGATTTCACTGCTTCTGATTAGAGGTCTTCAAAACTGTTTCTTAAACATTTTATTGAACTGCTCAGCAGACACTGTTAACCAGTGGTGCATACATTTTTTAATGGAGCAGTCCAGGTTGTGCACCCTGCCTGTGGACACTGTAACTCGTTGGTTGTAGGACTTAAACTCAAATCTCAGGTTCCGGGTTTAAGTCCCTAACTATCATGCCATCTACTGGCCCATAAATGTAATGCAGAAATGGTACAAAATGCCACTTTCCTGGGCTTCAGCCGCTTTCCGGCACGTGTTCAGGAGTTAAACCATCAGATGTTTTCTGCTCATCTTCTAAAAAGAGCCTGGGGCACAGTTGTTGCTTAGCATAGACTACCTGAGTCTTGTAGATAGTAATCAGGCCACTGTTTATAGGTCGGCCATTAAGTGCGTCTTGTCCCTGAGGGCAGTATTCTTCCCAGAATTTTTCCGACGGAAGCCCGATGGCTTGCCTTCGTGGGAATTTTTGAAATGTTCGCCCACATTAAAATTCTTGGCTCTAACTAGCGGTTTGCCTGACCGTAAATGGACGACACAGCTGCGTTCGTACGGAGACAAGTTTGGCCTTCATGCAGTGAGATGTCGAGAGAAACCCTGAGCATGGAGGTGCTACACCGGACCTGAACATATTTTTTGCAACATGTACTATTAACTTGCGACGTAACAAAATGTGAAGTATAGCGAATCATCCTTTCCCCAACATATATACACAGCCTCGCAGATCAGTGTTTGCATATTGTTCGAACTATAAATAATTGCTGCTGTTTCTAAACTTTGTTTTTAATAGGTCTGCTAAATAATAATAATAATAATAATAAAAAAAAATCATACAAATGTGACTGAAATGACCCCCATGGGTCTCTGTCCCCACCTACCGCTTCTCCGCCTTTCTTGACGTTCCAACGGGACCCCCTACGTTTGCTTGGCCATCCCATACAAACGCCTTACAGATCACTTCACACAAAGCACTGCCAGGGCTCCAGAGGATGCGGGAGGATGCGGGCAGTGCCTAGTCAACGGGCAGAGATTATTTTGGGCTGAATGTACTCATCTTCTGCCACAAAGCTCAGACATCGCTCAGCCTGTGAGCATCTGCAGCTTAGGGAAGGGCCGGCGTTCGTTAAAGAGCGACACCGTGTTCTCTCGTGCTAACCCGGCTTTTGTTTCAGGGGCAGACGAGAAACAATGCGACGCCTCCATTGTTTCCTGTCCGATACAGGGCCGCGTGAGGCCTTGCGTGAAGGACACCTTCAGATTCAGAGCGGAAAGGCCCACAGGCCTGACCGCTGGAGAGGCTGGTGAGTTCGGAGCGGGTGTTTAGCTGCAGTACAAGCCCATGTTTGTGTGGGGAATACACACAGATGGCCTACATTACAGCCAGTTCCATGTTAACAGTCCATTCCAAGACCCCCTCCTCCAGAATAGGGTCGCGTGTCGGGACCTGTTGCAACACCTGTCAACCTCAGCAGCACAAACAAAACATTTCAAAGGGAATACCTTCCGAAGGATCTCAAACTTATTCCGTCTCTCCTGAAAAATGTCTCACGGCCATAACAGATCTACTCCCCCCCCCCTTCCCAAATGCAAAATTCTATTTTTAGTGCTGAAACCCAGTGTTTTTTCAGGGGGAAAGCATTAAGCTTAGATCTAAGCGGAGTCAAGTTGCGGTTTAAATAACAACTAAACCTCAACAGTGCTTTTTGATTCAGTGTCTTGCATCATAGTGAACCTGTCCCAGAAGCCTCAACTGCCAGGCATAATCAAAGGATTATATATGTATGTGCACACTACAGCGGATATTTTTCAAAAGATGTGAATATTAAAAAGATTCATTGCTATAAAAGCTGATCTAACAGTGCTACTTAAATGCTTTTATTTCACTGAATTTCACAAAAGGCATTCGGTAAATGTCGGGCTTCTCATCTTTTTCCTAGGCTTAGCTAAAGTTGCTGATGTTTAACTCTGGTAAAGCCTGACTTGCTTCAAGTGACAGTTCAGGAGTGTAGGAACATGCAGACCTGTAGGCTTACGAAAGGGCTCATTCTAATCCTGTGGCCTTATTTGCAAATGTACACAGCAACCATTCATGCAAATATCCCTAAGCACAGAGGGTTTTTCTAAGAGGGGATGAAAAATAAGGCTAACTGCAACCATAAAAAAAACAGTACAATGTGAAGGAAGAAGGAGATTAAATCACGTGATTTTTTTTTTAAAGCAAAGTCATCATAATTTTGTGATACTTTTATCAACCTGATTCATATAAACAAAAGCTTCATTATAACCAAAATATCGGAGCCAACTGTTAATGCCAGTCCCTGCTGCACTTTGCTCTGATCTGATTAAGAGGCAAAATGTTGAGATACTGTCAATTATCCACAAACCGGTAAAAACCACAACAGGCTGAACCGCTGTACAGTCAGTCATGCGGTCTAATCCCCTGTATATTACCGATTTTATCCTGCATTTCAGTTGTGTACGAGCGAAATCAGGAACATGAACACTGTCACGTTGATTTCAAAAGCATTTAAAAATTCTATCAAATGTTCATACGTGTACACAAGAGTATTACATAGCTAAAACGAATCTACCAAAAATCACTTCTCATTATGAATTACACGCAATTTTTAACGCATTTGTTTGGGAAAAGGGAGCAAAGACCTCTCCTTTTTTAAATAGCCGGGTGCGCTGCAGCGGAAATGTTCATATGAATAAAAAGCTTTAAAATGGGCCTCACAGCTGCATTTCAGATATACCGTAGGCATACTGACAGACAGACACTCTACAGCAAATATTCATTTAATATAGGAATGTGTGAAGCCTCCACATACTCAGATAATTATAAGCACCGGCTCCCCAGAGTCTGTATCTTAGTAAAGTATCATTTAGGTTAATGCAATAGTGTATATTGGCTGTATACACACTACATAGTGAAGATTAGTTATAACAAATAAAACGGACGATCGGGGTAGTAACCGAGGCACGTAGAGCTAGGGATGTCTTTAATTTCAAGCACGTCGTGTTTAAGAAAAAGGAGAAATGAAAATGCATGTTCCCTGGTTTACAATAATATAATAAATAACAGGATCCCGGTATATTATTCGTTCTATATACAGCCTGACAGTATCAGCTAACCTGAATGACGTGGGGCGGGATGTGCACACCGCGAATTGATCATTCCAATAAATGGGCGATTCAAACGGATTATTATCTTAAATATTTCGGTAAAATAATCATATCACTCGAAACACGACTCCGGGCGGTCCACCACCACCGGTCTCGTCTTGTATGCGTTTACTCCGACAATAAGAAGTATAATACAGCCAACCACAATAGCCCACATAAGCGCATTTGGGTTAGTTTATCACCCGTCCTTGAGATACGGGGAGAAAAAAAAAGACTAGCCACTCGTCGTGTTTACTTGGTCTTATTCTGCAATCGGTTCTTCAGAACTCGATATATTATCAGATAAAACAGAAAAAGCAAAACGTCATCTTAATACCCAGAAACAAAACGTTTTGCGCGTACAACAGATTCTCCAACAAGACGTGCAAATCGTGTAAACTTCATAAACTATGGCCGTGAAATGCACGCATCGATAACAGGCAAGGTTGCAGATAAAATAAAATCCTTAGTAGAAACCGGCGACGTAACACTAATCTACCCTTCAGACAAGTTAGCTTGCAACACATGGATCTGTACGGACCAAATTACGTTACATAATTGCACTCACCTTTTTTAAGACCTTCCACGTGTAAACAACCGAAGGATTAAGGTACAATAATTCCCTTCTTCCTAAAATAGCGATCGCCTCTGAATTTTTAAAGGGATCTCAGATGCTGGCTGCTCCGTACCGCCGCTTCTCCACGATCGCCATGTCGGACCAACTGATCGCAGGGTTATAGTGAAACGAGCGGCAGATTCACGCCGACTTTGCTCCTCGAACAATAAAAGGAGATACAGTGCCTCCAGCAAGCCCAGTTGGCACTGCACGCATTCACATCCAGTGTCCCGATGTGGGGAAACTTGATGTACAGCGCCTCCTACTGCCCGGTCAAGGGTGTCACACACACAGTTCTCGCTACTAAAAACCAATTGAATTAGATCATCGTAGACGGTCTGTCGCGCATAATTCTCGGACCTGGGACAAAATTTCTTCAACCGGGCCCTCATGACACTCAACCCCTCCCATAAACTTCCCCGGTTCTCCCCCCGAGACGGCGGGCCCCCTTCTTCGTCCCAGTCTTTTCAGACTTTTCAGATCTTTTTTGCTGAAATACCCTTTTATCTCTTCTTTAAATGTAGAGACGTTTAAAAGTAGATAATAGGTTGTTTATTCATGTTGCAGTGTTTATGAAGATAGAACATCAGGCGACAGACAATGAACATCACCGTACATAAGCTCAGTGTTGTGCAAGTTCACACTTTTCATGATCTAGTTCAAAGTTCAGTTCACACATGCTCAAAGTGAACTGTTCACATTCATAGCTCACAATTTTAATTTTTGAACTAGTTCAAAGTTCAGTTCATTTTATTTTTAGGTGCGATATATAGTCTAAATGAAAATTTATTTTAACATACATCTATAACCTACCTACATTCTTGTATATATGGACATGTATAGACAAAGGACACAAAATATGATTCTTATTTATGGTTTATTTATCTCTTGCCCCAATATTAGACAAGGGAAGGAAAAGAAAAGTACTGTAAACACATATCAGCATCATATCCATCTCAAATGAAAACTAGACAGAACAGAATATTTATTATTCAGCAAAATATCTCTTTAGTTTTACTCAAAAAAAAAAAAAACTCTCACGCTTCTTGAAGGTGTGTGGCACCATCTCACTGAACTATTAAAAATAAAAACTTTCACATACAGAAGCCATTG
>JAODKF010000040.1:19863008-19876068 GCA_026779585.1 Mormyrus proboscirostris | reverse complement strand
CCCCCCCCCCCCCTGGAGTCTATGGGTGCAAGGCAGGAAGCAACCCAGGATGGGATGCCAGTGGGGTCACACCCCATTCACTCGCACCTAAGGGTAATTTAGTAACTCTGACGATGACACAGGGAGAACATGCAATCTACACACACATAACATCATAGCAGAGAACCCTGAGGTCCTAGAGGTGTGAGAGAACATACCTAACTTTTGCCATGGCAACACTGTGCCACCCCTGAAAAGGAATAATAAATATTAAATAGAAATGTGGACATTTTCTATACAAGTAGCCTCCTCAGCTACTGAGCAGCTTTGCTGGCTGAGACATATCCTGGTACAGAGTCTGTTTGTTAGTGAACTGATGCTCTGATGCTGTTTTCCTGGTGAAAGCACTTTGTGGTTGGGATGGCTGGGTCCTTGAAGATAAACGTGACTTTTTTGGTCATCTTTTTGTGTAGATGTCCTGGATGTCAGACAGATTGCAACCAGCGATATTCTGTGTTGTCTTTTCCGGTTTTTTTTTTGTCCGTGGGCTGTAAGGATTCCATACTGTGTACGCATGCAGACATTCCTCAGGATGTGGGAGGACGATGCAAGCCACTATCTTACAAAGAAGGATCAGGGGCTGCTGGGCTGTGCTGTCTTAGTTTTTACCGGGACAGGCCCTGAGAGATGTTAACACCCAGGAACTTGATGCAGCTGACTCTCTCTACAGCAGCCTCATGCATGTAGTGTTGTTTAGAAAGAGGTTGCTCTCCTGGCACCATGATGTCAGTTAGTTGACATCATCCCTGCATGTTACTTCATGACCATCACTATCTGGCTTAGTTGGTTAATCTACTGATGGCACTTGTTGGGGCTTTGGGTATGGTCCTTAACCCACAATTGCACTAGGGTTGCTGTGTATTATGACTCTCCTAACTTTGCTCTAACTTATACGTGTGTGTGTTTCACGTAGTGCAAGAGAGGATAGGACAAAAGACAACTTCCCCATTGGTATTGATGAAGAATTATGGTTCATTTTGGCTGATGACTGTTATCTCAGGTAAGCTTAAGTCAGGCAGGGATGGATTAACTTCTTTGGGAGCTCTAGGCTGATGTGGGGAGGAAGCCCACTTGAGCTACTTTTTCAGACAAAAGGGAAATGAGAGAGAACTAAAAACGACGTTAACGTCAGTGATCTGCAGCTCGGTAGTTGTGCCTGTGGTAAAACTTTTCAAATTGGGGGAATGGATTGATCAGGCACTTTTAATAGGTTCCACTTTTTGCAGGAGCCTTGCACTTATGGCCCAGAGTAGCCTATGAATGAATCTGGCCATTACAATTACCTGCCAGGAGCATAAATTTACTCTTACGGCTGATGCTGGTCTGCCTTGTGACTGCCCTGCTTGAACTACCTTAGCTGGTCTTTTTTTGAAGTGTCCCTCTGCCCCATCTCACTTTTTTTAACCTGATCTGTGACTGACACCCCTTTGGTCACAGGACACTCCACATGCCAAATGTGGCCATGAATACTGCCACCTAGTGTTGAGAGTAGTATGAACATATTTCAAAATTTGGAATTGTGACAATTTCATCACAAGGGAAGCACTAGCAATAAGATCATTTATAGCACATTGCAATTTGTCACTTTGTCTATTACCTGACTCTTGAAACAACTATTTGCCCCCAGTCATGATTAGCAGAACACTTTGGGTCACTCCTGTTTTAATCTAGTTTTATTTTGAAACCAATATAAACTTGTAGAAATCAGAAAACAAGTCGGTAGCGATATGTAACGGCATCGGCTAAACAAAAAACAATCGATAGTGCGTAATTTTATGTGAAAGAACTAGTCGATGGGAACCATGTGATTAAGAATTACAAATTCATCGCCCACGATTATTCTTATCAGATTCTGTTAATGAGGAATAATGTGTGCTGACCCCAAAACTTGCTCTCATTTGTATATAAAAACATGTTTGTCTGTGTCGTTCATGGAGAGCAAGCTGGGATGTACAAAAACAACCCAATTTCCCCAAGGAGATGAATAAATTACAGTGATTCTACTCTGTTCTATATAAAGGATACAGCACTTGTGCATGAATAATGTAAAGAAAAAGAATTCTGCATATTTCACTGTAAATTGAACTGGTTCAAGAACAGATAATCAACGCTATTATATGTAAAATAAATGGAGATGTTTAAATGTGAAAAGAAAGAACAGAGGTAGGTCAGGTTATGGTGTACCTTTAACAAGTTTATTTTGTGAAATGACAGACCAAAAATAAATTACGTGTTGAGGGAATGGGAGGTCAAGTACAAAGTCATGGCAAGTATTTGAGCACCACCAGTGAGTACAGCAGTGATGTGGTTGGGTGGGGCAAGGGGGGTGTGGGTCAAGGGGGGGGCGACTCCCACCTCTGCCACATCCTCTGGTCCATCCCTCTGTAGGAGGCAAACCTTCACAAGCAGCGAATTGGAAGGGGTTCGGGTTAAACGTGGGCATATGCCCTGCTGCGGAGAGGCGGCTTCCGAAGAGAGGGAGAGGACAGATAAGCAAAAAGGAAAAAGGGAAACGAATGGCTGAGAAGTGACATCCCATTGTCCTTTTTGTTCCTTGGCTGGTCTTAGAAACAATGAGTGGGCGTCCCGAGACCATGGGGGTCCACAGATATGCGTCGGCTTCCACGACTTCTGCCGGAGACGTCTTACACGGACATGACGTGCTTGACGAAAGCTGAGAGGGGAGGAAGAGAGAGTGGGAGGAGGTTGAGACGCCAGACATCAAAGAGACAAACGGGGGGACATAGAACACATGGGACGTAATCGGTGTCATATGCATCAAAAAAGTCACCACCTGAGGGAAACCCTAGATTCTCTTTGGGTGATCAGCCAACCCACTGAAACCCCTTATGCATCAAGAGAAAACCAGTAACCATCAAAAGTACTCCAGTACCATAACAATCTGATTTAAGATTTTTAGGTTCAAACTTAATCCTGTCTTGGAACCAGATAGATAGATCGAGCGAGCGATCTATCATCATGCTATCTATCTATCTGTCTGTCTGTCTGTCTGTCTGTCTGTATATCTTTCAAATTTGTGATGGTCAGTGAACCTAGCAAAACAGTGTAAAGGAACTTACTGTTGAGCAAGTAAACGGAAGAGTGCAAATATATAAATGTAAAAATACATATATTTCAATGTAAAAGTGTAAAAGCCTGGCAACAGTAAGACACAATTCTAGCATGTTTTATATAATACAGGGCATGATGCAGTTTGTAATTTGATGCCTGTCTTCTGATGGAGTCCTGCAGACTGAGACAAACTGATCAAGGCGCCTGGTACTGACCCTCGTAGTTGACACAGCCGTTCTCATCTTCCTGTCCCTGCATGAGAGCATCAACCTCGGACGCAGTCAGCTTCTCACCTGCATTGATGGGACCGGCTGGTCAGCACAAAAACATTTGCGACGTACATGCACACACAGTATCGAGGAACACCTGCGACGTCTTAGGCAGCAGACTGATCTTCAAACCTTCATTTTTCAAATCTGTGCTGGATTTTACAACTCTGTAGGTAATTTGCAATATGGCGGATGTACTATTTAAGATTTTTACAAAATCTTTGAAGTGTATGAAAAAAAAATCACTGAATTGTAAGCTTAACTCTTAATGGTGTTAAAATAGCACTGCATCCAAATTCTGTCAGTAGTCAGTCTTTACTCTTACCCAGTGTTGACAGGACAATTCGCAGCTCAGCACCCATCACTGTGCCGTTGCCCTCCTTGTCAAAGACACGCAGACCCTCCACGTAGTCCTCATAGGTTCCCTTCTCTGTGGTGTTGACGATGGCTTGCAGCATGGGTAGGAAGCCCTCAAAGTCCACCCTTTTGTTGGCCATTTCTGCATGCAGATAGTGGACCAGGGTGTTAAGAAATGGTACATGCATGCAGAGATGGAAAGTTCAGGTTCCGAAAGTAAAAATCCAGACCAATATTTTGTTTCAACCAACCACTACTCTGTGAATGATTCTTTATACTCAACTAGTTGGTTGAAACAAAATATTGGTCTGGATTTTAACTTTCTGAATCTTCTACCTCTGCATGCATGTACAACCAAACTGGTGCTTCAATACTGCTACAGGGATTTTAGAAACACATCCCAGTGAGAGTAAGCTTTCGACAGTGTGATGGTCAGAAAACTGGGACAGCGTGCAGCTGTATGCTTTGGAAGGAAGCTGCGACACCATTGTACACCAACGGTCTATTTCCCCAGTCACAATGTGCAGGGTCCACATATTGGTAACTGGAGAAGTGGGGGCTTGGCCTGGGAATGTTAATGAGGGAGGGGGCATTTTGTCACCTTCTGCAGATGGATTTCCCAGGATCTTCGCAACATCCTTGTTGGTGGGGTTCTGTCCAAGAGCACGCATGATGTCAGCCACCTGATTGTAGGCCACCTTGTTATCACCAACTCTGTCGAATAGTCCGAAGGCCTCTCTGTAGTCTATGGGCAGAACAGTCAGAGGAACACAAACCTTTACTCTAATGATGGGGCAATTTAGCTACATTACCTGCACGGTTTTTGAGTAAAGCTGCATTGAACCCCTCTAACCAATTTGTGTGGTACGAAAATGGTAGAATAATATAAAACGGAACAATCGCTATATGAGTCTGTTGATATTCAGTATCCATGTATCTAATTTAAGGTGACCATACCTCCTCTTTTTCCAGGATTTGTCCTCTTTTTGGGACCTAAAAATGTGTCCAGCTGGGATTTCTGAACTGCCTGAAGTCTTCAGGGTTTCACTTTGTTTCATGTTGACATTTTATTTTATTCAGTAGGAATGCGTCCTATGTGTATGTTTGTGTTGCTTTGACGCCTCTTTTTACGTCCTCCCCCCTAGGGCCCCCAATAATTATAATATTATAGTTGCTGTTATGTTTGCGTTTAATTAAATTCAGCCACACGGGTTTGCGTACTGGCGCTATGGCCAAGCGTTCAGTAAACACATACAGCCTACAAAGGGCCCACAGCTACCACGCTTTTAGAGCTCCAACCGTGAGCAGTTGCTAGCTTGCTGCCTATATAGGACTACGCGCTGAAGGCTGATTACCTGTCTCCTTGCTAGTCTGTAGTTGCATTTTTCACGTAACAAGGGTTATCCTATTTATGGTAAGGAACAGGCAGAGCCGGCGCGTATATATCAAGCGCCCCCAGCGAAAAAAGAACAAACACCCCCCCCTGTTGGCCAAGAGAAGGAGGGTCCCCATCCCTTCCCCCTTATAATTAATACAGCAGATATACAAATATGCATATGGGAGCAATTTCATTGCCATTATCATGGTGTTACTATACATATTTTGCACCAAACAGCACGCAAGGCAATGCACAATATTATTGCATCCCTCCTAGAGCGCCCCTAGTGGTCTGGCGCCCCTGGTAAATGCCAGGTTTACTGGGTCACGCGCTAGCCCTGTGAAAAGGATAAAAATATCCTGATCTTTATTTTTGGGAACATCAAGAATTCCCTTTATCCTAAATAAGCATACACACAACAATAAACCGACAATACAATCATCACATGGCAAACCTGAGGACAATCCAGACGGTCCTCTGCTCACAAATGAGATACGTTCTGAACGGCCTTTCATAACTTGGAATGTTCGTAAGTCATTATTCAACATCATTTTAAAGGTATACGCAAGTACCAAGAACTAGGATGCTGGGAGTAGCGGCCAGAAGTCGTACCAGGCGGAATTGGTGTGCAGGAAAAAAAAATTGATGTTGCGGACCCCAATGAACACAATTTAGACTTACAGTCCTCTTCGTTCATATGTCTGAAAGTACATAAATAGAGTAGCATCTGTAATATTAAAAAATGGGGACCACCGGCTATTGGTGCAACAGGCTACAAGTGATTGCATTGTTATATTAATTTATTTTTACGCTAGTTGTTTCATTAGCTGATTGTTAACCCAATGCAGATCCCGATTAAAAACTTGGGCTGTATGATTGATGCTCTACTGAAACAAGCGAAACAAGGTAAAACATCTGAGACACACAAGGCTGGACTGGGCCTAAAATTCAACCTTGGACCTTGGGGAACCCTACGGCTTATGTAATTTTGCTGAGGGGATGTCCCCACAATAAATTTTGGACAAGAGCAATCCATTTTGCCGCATGGAGGGGTGTCCCCACAAGAAACACCCTTCGGTCCCCTGTATGTGTTTGTATGTGTCCACTACATGCACACATACAAACTTATCTGTCTGCTGAAAATATACTAGATTCCAAAATTTACTTACCATCCATCTGGTCAGCAGAAAACTCCACCTGTAGAGAACAGAGAATAGATCTATTGAAACAAAACTATTTGGAACCAGCCATCTTATGCAAGACCTTCTGATATAAGAACATTCCCGTAAGTCACACAACGGACGTAGTTAAAGATGATTGGAAAGGGGGCAGAGTGTTTACGGGGGCAGGGGGTTGGGTGTGGCGGAGAGACATACATAACACAAACTCTTATTCTGAGCATATTCATACCAACTTTTGGGATTTTATGAGATGTTCGTGCTAATGGTGAGAGGCACCGTTGTGGCTCAGCAGGTAATGGAAGTGTGACTCCCACCAACGCTCCGTGTGTTTGGGGTTTGCAGGATACCCGTTTGATGTGGGTTGCGTTTTACACTCGGGTTAATTGCAATCTCGCAGCTGGAAAATTTTATAAGTGACTGTAAAGTGGAACGTTTCACACCTTAAAATGACTTAGAATTCCCAGGAGAACTGGAACGTGCACCGGTGCTGGATCCAATTACACCAGTAATTTATATATTTATTACCACTGGGCGATGCTGTACCTATGTGGAAAGAATGCGTCGCTCTCCCCCCCTCCCTCAATGCTGCGAATCATAAAAGTCGTGCCGTTAGGTTTTATTTTGCTTCACGCTAGTTTTCCCAGTAGCGTTTCTAATATCAACACATTTTGTGCCCCAGAAATGCTAAGTGTCCTTACAACACATACACATTACATACACATTATGCAACAGAGTAGCTTCAAGTCTTTATATGTGGGTTTTCAAAAGATGGAATCTGGACAGGGAGACACCAATATTTTCATATCAATACATGCTAAAATGTGAATATCCAATCGCTTAAAAAAAATAAAAGAAAAAAGAAACATATTATAAAATTCAGCGGGTCTTGTCAGTCCTCACATCGCAGTGCTCCTTTACTTGTGATGTCATTCGGAAATCTACCACGCAAATGGAGGAATGTGTGGAACTCTTCCTATTTATTACACGGACAAAAGTACAAGTGGCGCCTGACTTCACCAACATGCTTGCGGGAACCTGAAAGCGGATCTCCAATCTCCTGACTGTAGGGGTCTTTAGAAGGATGGGGGCTATATTTAGGAACTGCCAAAAGTCACTTATAGTTATTCGCTTTGGTCAGCGTATTTCAAACATATTCGAGTAATGCATTAGTAACTCACATCACGGTTTCCTTTTATTTATGTTATATATGTTGTATATTTAATGTAATAAGCTAGTTAATTTAGTATCCTATATATGAGCTATAGTATGTATGCTTTTATTATTTTTATTATGGATCATCCGCTAATGTTAATATCATGAATTTGTGATCCCAACTTAGAGAACCCTATACGAACTTTTCATCATCATATTACGTTTTGAAGCCAGCTAAATATTACTGCCGGACAAATATCAAGGTTAGTTAACTTTATAAAGCACGAGTAAATAGGCTAATCGAAGTCAAAACATTTTACATTTACATTCATTTTTACTTAAGCATTTTCTAAGTGTCACTGTTTTCGTGTGTGTATGAATAAGTGGCTATTGAAAGTTTTGGCTCTTGAAAGTGACGGTATTGAAATACACAGCATTATTTTACGGCGTACAACGTGTAAGCTGCTCTTGCAATAATTAGGCTTAACACCATCTTGATTACATCTTGTGTTTTAGATTACTGCCTGAAAGTATACTGTACATATATAGCGATATATCATGGTCATGCAAAATTAAGCTTTCTATTTTGTTTCCTTCTTTCCTTAGTTAAATAGAGTAATCACTTAACAAGCGCTGAGCCTTTTTTGGATGCAATCGCGGCTCCACATTTGGTACCTAACCGACCGGCCCCGCCCTCCGACATTTTGACGCAACCTTGATTAACTGGAGCTTGTCGGCTTAAGGGGCGCAGTCATAGGCCTCCTGTCTGTAAGGGAGCTCAGTCATTCAGACAGTTCAGAACTATCTCTAACGAAATTACAGCGTATTTCATGAAGAAACCATTTTGGTCTGTGTTACGTGTGTCAATTTATGCAGCTAAAAATGTTCTGGAAACCTACTTAGAATGAAAAACTGCACTTTGATAATGAACAAAATGTAAATTAATTTCAGCACTAAACATAATTGTAAAGTCAACAATAATACGCGCACAATGACACACATTTGTGTGTTGGGTAATTTCCTACAAGAATAACTAAATTAAGTAATAAAAAGGAAAAAAATCTTTATAGCCTCGATGCCACTTGTCTGTAATCTAGTGATCTAGTTCCATTTATTTCCGAGGTCTTTGAAGACCCCAGGAGGAAAATCTGTGGCAATCATCCAGAAAGATCAATTAACTTCGGTCTCCTGACAACACAAAAATAGCAATTAATCACTCTATATTTAATATCAGATACTGAATAATAGACAGATATATTTTGCTTATATCACATTTACAGGCACCGATCAGACAATGAAATACTATTAACCCATAGTTTGTACCGTTAACACCGCTCATCAGGGATTGATGTATATATTGCAATCGTCTACGTAGTGTGCTAACTAGTTTCGGGCTGCGGAATCTCAGCGCAGGCTACTTTTGGAGGAACTGCTCTGCCCTTTGAATGAATGAATCGATGGAACTTTCAGCGCACAAAACGGGGCTTGGCAATAGAGGAGAGCAAAATGAAAATTACCTTGATAGAGGACAGGTCGACGGCGGGCTTAGCAGGTGCCGGTGCGGGCTCCGGTGCGGGTGCAGGTGCGGGTGCAGCAGCCGGCTTTGCGGGCTCAGCTTTCTTGACGTCTTTCTTTGGTGCCATTTCGTTCTTTTAAAATTTAATTTAAGACGAATAATATATACGACTCCTGCCCGGGATCAAGGTGCCAAAAGAACCGGTGAGCTGCAGCTTAGGGAACTTGGACGACACACAAGGCGTTAAAGAATAGAATGGCAGTATATATATGTGCATATTTTACTCAGTCTTCGTCGTCGTACAGACACTTGTGAACGGATTGGACAGCGTCTTGAGAAGGGTGTGTGCCTGCTCTATAAATGGAATTGGGCCGAGATAGTGTGACCGCTCTACAACCTGTTTATTTAGAGCGTAGAAATTGCACGGGAAACGATAAATGGGGTTATTGTCCTTGGCCACTGACGTAGACAAGCAGCCCGCTCCTTAGCTTTATTATAAGTCCAGGTGAACAATTGGTTTATTTCGCGCGTTTCACCTGCATCCATGTGACTACACATTTTACAGAATACGAAGTACGGTCAAACACAGTCAAATATTTTATTTTGCTTCATGGTTTATTTTTGTGGAAGCCAGTTAGTTCGCTGTGTTTCCTAGAAGTTTCTATCATCCGCATCGACAGCTTGCAGATGGCTGGGATGGAAATTCAGTCTATATTAAAACTAATGGAAAATGTTCATTTTTAAGACAGGCTTATATAATATAAATGGATGGGACAAAACGGTTTAATAGCCGTGAATTTAACTGCAACCCCAGTGATAAATAGTCTGTCACAGCATAACTACCACTGTGGGCACCATATCATTTTATTATCATTTCTTAAACAGACGTTGACAACCCGTCTATTCCTGTAGTTCGGATAAAGTGGCACATTTTCGTCTTAAATAATCTTTCACGAGTGTGTGCGTGTGTGTGTGTGTGTGTGTGTGTTTGTGTGTATAGAGCCTAGTTAGACAATTTATATCTGTAATAATATCCCAATGTAGACCTATACAAAACATAGACCAGGGCAAGCAGGACGCGAAGCAGGTAACATCACCAGTCGCAAACCGAATGAGCGCAGTGTAACCTCGGCAAAGAAAGACAAATATTTAGTAGTGACTCAATTACTACTGAAGTACAAATATAGTAGCTATCTGAGATAAAAGACGCGTCACGATTCATTAATGATGAATGAACGAACATGAGATCAATGAGTAACTGGCTTTTTTGACTAGTTTGTGGTTAATTAATACATAATCAATAGCATAGTACTACATTATTCGTGCTCCTCAAGTAGTGTTACCAAACGGCATATGATCATTTAATCACATCCCTTTCATAAACGATAACATCCCATCGCAAATCGTTCAGTTTGTCCAACCCCGCCCGTCAAGATATGCCTTCCTGCTGGCACTAA
The DNA here is from genome assembly GCA_026779585.1 of Mormyrus proboscirostris. Classification (NCBI taxonomy): domain Eukaryota; kingdom Metazoa; phylum Chordata; class Actinopteri; order Osteoglossiformes; family Mormyridae; genus Mormyrus; species Mormyrus proboscirostris. The sequence goes on along the minus strand of JAODKF010000040.1, from coordinate 19,865,647 downwards.
CTCAGAATGAATAGGCCTACCCACCGAGCCAAGAGTTTTAATAACGATTAACGTGATCGCTCTGACGGCTCATAAAATAAATCTTTGGACCTATTTAAAGACACTTACGGTATGGTAGATCATATCTGTGGATCACATCCTTTCATTTAACGAAAATTGAAATATCTGAAACTGCTAATGTGTGATAATTAATAACAAGTAATAATAATAATTAATAATTCTAATCACCGTGAACGTGATCAGAATAAGTGGATAGAATATGGGTGTAAAATAACAACATTCATCATCATCATCATCGTCACCACCAGAGCAGCCTCTTAACTGAACGATACGCTTCTTCTCCCTTTGGACACATCTTTGTGGTGGCTGCATGCTCTCTAGACATTAGCCAGCATTTGGTGTTGATAATTACAAGGGTAACACTTTACTTGATTGGGCAAAAATGCTTAGTAATAAGTCAGTTATTAGTGAATTACAAATCATTATTAATCATGAGCAGATAGTTGCTAGTTGGGATAAAACATTAAAAGGTCACGATTCATTCATAATGAACAAACATGACATCAATATTTCACTTGTGTTATTCCTTCAGTGGTTCCTTTAATTGTTCTTTCAGTAGTTTACAAAGGTTTACAGAATTAACAGATATAGTACAAATATATAAATAGCTTGAGATGAACATCAGAATTCATTATTGATTAATTAACATGAGATCAGTGTGTAACTAAAACTTAGTTTGTGGTTAATTAATACACAAGTAATAGCATAATACTATATGGTTTGTGCTCAATCTTGCTCCCAATAGCTCTGCTCCTGTTTACAAAGAAGAATCAGAAAACGACATGGGGATGGACTGGTTTTTGAAATATGCACCCATTTGGATTTCAACCAATGAATGAAAGAGGAGCATGCGGACACTGCTGAGCGTGTTCTATTCTAAGAAACGGTGCGTCCAGGCTAAGGACGCTGTGTCATGGTGGCAAGGTGTTTGGCGGCCAAGGCCCCCCACCTCTCACCCAGGCGTCCTGTGTATTTATTTATATTTAGTTAGTAAATCAGAACTCAAATCATTAGATCCAATGCAAATTGCGTAATACTCAAAGCGTTACTAGAACACAAACAAGAACACAAGCATTGTGGTCAAACCCAGGTGAATCTGTTTGCTGCTTTGCCATCAGTGTTCATTTAAGAAACCGCACGCTTCAATATACCTGAAGTTTCCAGAAATAACTGTTTGCAAACAAAGATAGAGTCTAATTGACATTCTGACCGGAGTCATGTGGGGGGTCACTTGTTTAGCACACCACCCTAGTTGGGAAAATAGTGAAAGTGAAGAGGGTGGAGACGATTCTGAAACAAGGACACACGCACCCCTCAGATCAGCTCTGGGCAGCCCATAAAACCCTCTGCTCTGGAGGAGTGGGGGGGTATGGGGGGGCTGTGACTGTCAGCTGCCAGTGCCACTTACCAGACAGGGCCAACTAGATGACTTTTGGTTCCTTCACCCTTGTCTAAATCAGTCCCTGAGGCCCCCGCTAACCCCCCTGGCAAGAGACAGGGGAAAAGGAGCCCCAAGACATTCTTACGCTTCCCAGCCCTACTTTCTCTGAACACCCCTCCCCCAGGGGGGCGACCGGACCACAGAAAGCCTCATTTCTTCAGCTGTCATCGACGCTCACCCACGGAGACCCATGGCATGTCCTCCTGGACCTCCTAACCTGCACCTGTCCCAAGAGCCCTGAACACTCTTGATGCTCTAATTATACTGGAGTCAGGATCCCTCCCCCTGCCGCCTTATGGGGACACAGGACAGGGTAGCCATGGCATTAACAAAGGGTATGTGTAGCTTATGGAGGCAACTGCGGCCTCAGCCTTCAAAAACATTCTTTCAAATGTCTTGATGAAAAAGCAAGATAATGGGATAGGGGAAATAATTTTGTTTGGCGTTGATGTAACTGTTGCATCTTTGATGTTACATGTCAATCATGAGTGCATGCGTCAAGACAAATTCTTTGTTTATGTAACATACTTGGCAAAATAAAATGATTCTGACTCTGATTTGGGGTGGGGTAAGACCAACATTGTCCAACATGGCTTGATTTTTACCATCCGCTGTACTTCTGTTCTTGAGTATTGGAACTGGTCTTTGGCAATGGAAGGTGAGGTAAAATGGGTACACAAGTACGATCGAGTACGCCTGTTGAAAAGCAGCCATGATGTGTGTGGTTATTCCCCCGATGGGCTGTCAATCAGGACATATAAAATGGCCCATTTCACGCCACGATTGATTATGAATCTTCCCTGATTTAGATGTTCATAGAAAGCTACAACCTTCCAACATGGACCTAAACGTGGCTTAATTCAGCTGCTTTTTCTTTGAATTGACCCTGTGAATGCATGTGTGAAATGTCAGGACGCCGTGTAATTAGATGGCGTCTCTCATCTGATCTGATGGGGGGTTGTAAACCCCCCAATAATTAAAACTGACTAATGCATGCCCCTAGACTCCCCTAAATAGGTGGCGACCTCAGCTCTCTCAATGTTCAACCCAAAGTTACGCCCTTGTCTGGCCAGGGGAAAGACACAGAAACACATGATCGTGTGTAGAATCACATGAATGAGGTTGGCGACTCCCCCGT
>JAODKF010000040.1:19837947-19855893 GCA_026779585.1 Mormyrus proboscirostris | reverse complement strand
AGAGTGTCTTCAGCTTCGAGTGTGAGGAGCAGCATCTCACGTGAGGGATAACTAACGCTCTTCAAGCTGCGGCCTCAGTAGTAGGCATCCAGGTTAGGGAGTATGAAGGACGGCGACTGCCGTGTATCCAAGTGCATGCATACTAATCTCATATATACATACAGTATGTACTGCATTAAGGTTCGAATAGTAGACTTCTGACAAAATTCAGTACCTACTGTGTAAATACGTGATTTTGGACACACCCTGTGACTCCACCCCCCAGTTCGACAGCAAGCCCACCTGCACTCAGTTTTTATAATATAATAATAAATGTACCGTCCTTTCAATCAGAGCTAACAAAGGCAGTAACGGATGAATTGGTTCCAGTGCAGTGACATGGCCTGATGTATGTACTGATGTGTGACCATTGACCTGGAGCCAAGCAAGACTCAGAAAGGAAGAGGGTAAAAGCAAAGCATAAAAAACCCTGGGGCCATGTTTTCGGCCTCCCCTGATGCGCCGCATGGTTTCCTGCAGGTCCAGAACAGCCCCTGTGGAGGTGACCTACTCAGCGATAAAAGGTGACCTCGCTTCACTCGCCAGCTGCCAGCACAATACACTAAAGACGACGAAGCACGTGCTCCCATGATTACTTTCTCCTTATTGAGCCATGTGTCTGTTTGGTGATAATAAAACTATTTGCCTCTATTCCATCTCCTACAACAAAAGAAAAACTATGTTGAAAATGAATGGATACACGGTGATAGCATCCCTGACACTAAAATGAAAAAATGACTGTATAACAAATATAGGATAAAAATCATAGGTACATGGTTGCCCGAGGCGACTATCACACTCTGAAATGGAAAAAAGAAATCAGCTTTTTGCAAATGTAGTCATTAACATGGCCACAAGGGGTCACTGCTGCACAGATAAGGAACCTGAAAGGGGCTGCAAACTCGGAGCGCCTGAACGCACCTTGTGGGCCTGCAGGAGCATGTAGATCACCCCAGGTGAGCCGTGGCACCAGTGAACCAGCAGGTCGCGCGAGTCACCGATGCATGGCGGGTAGTTCCCCGACGGAAACTTCAGCCGTCGGACGTAGTCGACGCTGGGCTTTACGAGTCTCAGACGCCTCTCCTCACCCACCCCGAAACCTGGCTGCGGGGTGGCGAGGGGGGACAGGGCATGGTTTCCATTTTTTTATATTCAAAGGATTCTCCACAAAAGGCGCGGCACCTTCAGGCTCATCTGCGAGGTGCTGCTTCACTGCTTGACACTCCGGGACTCTAAACTCGCGTAGGGCTGGGCGATAAAACAATAAAACGATAAAAATTAATGCGATAGTTTTCCTCGATGTCAACATAACTTGATGCTCGATGAAAGTTTTATATGAATTAAGACCCGACGTGTCGCAAAGGACTCATTTTGCATCACGGTGAAATGACAACACTTCTTCTGTGACTGCATGTCGGGTACGGAAGTGGAGCAGAAGCAAAGATACAGCCATAAAACTCAAATGGGAGATTTGTTGAACAAATAAGATGCAATAGGCAGGGAGACTACTGTGACAACACAGTATTTTAAAAAAAAAAAAAAAAAACCGGGAGAGCAGGTAAGCTGAAAGCAACCCGGCCAATAAGGGTAATCCAGCGAAATCCAAAATGAAAGTCCACAGAAAAATTCAGTCGATTAAAAATACACAGTAACAATCCACAGAGAATTCAGAAAGGCTAGAAATTATGTGAGCGGCAGCATCTTGTTGGTGCCGACTAAAATAACCCGTTCAACTCGTACCTGTGAAATGCCCTTCAGAAAATGTTTGCCATGTTCTGATGACAAAGAATAGTTGAAAACCATAATTACCCATCAGGTTTCTTTAACTTTTACTCAAGAGCAAAAATCAGCCTTTAAACTGGAAATAAACAACGACGACATTTATCGTGATCATTGTTGACACTGGCTAACATCAATTATTATTATTTTTTTTTTAATTGCAATGACATTGTTGGACATATTGCCCAGCCCTACAGGAAAGTTGAGAGGGTCCCATGGCTGATAGAGGTGCCCGACTTCCTGGCCAATGAGATTCTCTCTCTTCTGACATGTGATTCTGCTTAGCTGGCATTCAGCCGGCATGAACGGATCCCCCTCTGCTCACCTGCATGAGGAAGTAGTAGATTCCCGCCAGGCCGTGTGCCGCCCCCACGTAGTATTCCTGGTACCACTCATACAGCAGAGGCGTTTGCTCCTGAGTCTGCCGCTTTCTGGACAGGTTCTCCCCACTGACCAAGATGGCCTCACAAATCTGGGGCACAAACACGGGGCTGACAAGACCTTTCAATTATCTTGGTAACTTAAAGAGGCTCATTTTCACTGTTCATAATTTTATTTTTGGGGTCAACTAGAATAGATTTACTTCAGTGTTCCAAAAACACATCATTTTTCCCTCATAATGTGCATCACTATTCATTCTGCCTGTACCTCTGCCTGAAAAGCTCTGTCAGATCTTTAAGCCACACCCCCTGATGAGCCCCATGCGCTCTGATAGGGCAGAACATGTCCTGCAAAGTGACCTATCTTGCACTCTGCAGACAGATCCTTGCAGGAAGGCGGCCAATAAGGACTGTGTTATGGGATGACCTCACCATGTCATGGAAGTAAGGGCTGGAATTACGACGAGGCGTTTCAGGCAGATTAGAGAAGAGTGGTTTCTGTGGTGAGAGTTACTCCCTTTGGCATATACTTAGAGCCTTAAGACTTTGCAGATCAGTTACATGCACAAAAAGCTATATAACCTTAAAGGAAAGGGAAAAAAACGGAAAAGGAGTAACAGGGCCCCTTTGAGTGTACTGATGATTACATGCTAATAAACTGAGCTAACAAGTAAAGTGGGGCTTTAACGGTCAGACAAACCATATTCATTACACTGTGTACAGGGGTGGAAAATGACAGCACGATTAATGTAAAGACAGCAACAAATTATTTCAACAGTGACTATAGTAAGAAGGCAAACCCCGAAGGAGGTGCTAGCTCACCTGCTGCATGTACTTGGAAGGAACCTTTTCATGTCCAAACTGCTGGTTGATGAAGATCAGGGAATACAAGTATCCCACTCGGCCATAAAGCAACTCGTCTGGAAGGTTCCCCTTCCCCTTCACGACTGACTCGTGCATCTGGAGCAGCCTGAGAAGGTGAGCGGGGAAAGCGTTCACAACCCTGGGCCGCATGGAGACACAGGGTCCGTCCGAAATTGCATGCTTGTTTGCTACGTAGGAGACAAAATTTGGTATGCGATGTGCACTGTGCACTGCTCAGCGCTTCACTTTCTTAGTTTGTGCCACCGTCTTGTCTTTTTGCACAGTCCTGCGATGTCTGCACATGTTTGCACACACATGCACTTTATGTCATTAAATATAGCTTTGTAGTCCTGTGTTGTTTTATTTAGCACCAAAGTCCCGGAGAAACAGTTTCTTTTCACTGTGTACTGTACCAACTGTATATGGCTGAAACGACAATAGAAAACCACTTGATGTGAGAGTCGGTTGCAGGTTCAGTTCCTGTTCCATCCCACTGGACCCAGTGTTGCTTTAGTGAAAAGATTCTAGTTCATCAAGGTAACTGTGACACAAATAACCATGAGCTATACCAGTTGCTATGGATACGGCATCACAAAGATGCTGCTGTTTTATGGGCTATCTGCGCTGACACTAACCTGCCCACGCACTCCTCGGCCTCCTGGCTTCTTCCCAGCCTGTGGTAGACCACAGCTGCCACAGCCAATGGGCCCGAATCGCCACACAGGAAGGTTACAGTGCGGCGTGTCAGGCATTGCAGACTGCGGCTCACGTGGTCTAGCGCCCTCTGCAGGAAGGAGGACTCCCCAAACACACCGTCGAGATGTAGGTATAGCAGGGCGATGCCTGTTGTGTGGCAGGGGAGCACGCGTTCACATTAATTACCCCTGGTGGGGGAGATGAGGATATCCAGTATGGGTCACAATATGTCCAGAAGCTATCTGGGGAAACTGGGCTAGAAAAGACTCTGGATGTTTGCCAGTCCATTGGAGGCCACAGACTCAAAGAGACAAATTTGCCTAACTGCGTGTCTTTGGTCTGTGAATCAGAGATAACATGTATAAACACACGCAAAACTCAAACACACAAAGTGGGGGCAGAATGTGAAATCTCAGCTCTGGACGTATGAAGCCAAGGAAGGGACCCACTAAGCTACTATGCAATCTGCTACTAATAATCAAGCTCCAATTTAAAAATCAATTCATAACATCGATGATAATATCCTTACCTGCCCATCCAGTGTAGCCGCTGCAGTCCCTGGGGTCAGCAGACCGCAGCCCATTCTCCATTTGGCACAGCAGCTCTGTGACCTTACCACGCAGGCGGCCAATGAAATCAGAGGTGAGCTAGGAGACAGAGACACCCAGGGAATAAGTGAAAGACAATAATTAGGTTACCAAGTCTGGCCCCAGGGCCAGCACCATCATGCTATGCCTTAAGTAGGTTACAGACTCCCAAGAAAAAAAAAAGTAAGACTGCAGGCATTATACGATACAAATAAGCACCCATTCACACCTTGTAAATCAATTTGCTAAAGAGCTAGGACAATTAGAATAACTACAAGAGGATGAACCATCGCCTTCCCATGACGAATAACCAGCCAGAGGGCTGATACATATGTAATGCCGAGTTTTGCCGTAAAGTATTGTTCTTTTGTCAGAAACTGCTGATTATAGCTGTTCAGTAATGCATCCCCTGTGTTTCAGACAAAAATATGAACCGATAACAACGTAATCTGAATGTCTACTAAAAGAAACGATATTACATTGCCTAGCTGATGATAGCTAAGCCAAAAGAGCCCCAAATATGTTAGGTTTACAGTTCCGACTGCTGAAACTAGCTGAAGCATAACCACTGGGACCCCCACCGAGCGAGTCCCCCACAGCAGGGGGCCAATTGCAAAATATACCAAGAGTGCCCCCTTTTATAACAGCCGATTACTCAAAATCCGCAACAATTTAGCGACAACCCCCCCAGTCAACCCCAGGTGCTGCGAGTCCCCTCCCCTGCCCCAGACGCACAGGTGCTGGCTGCAAGGACCTTACTCTGCCTTTATCGTCGAACAAGCCTTGCGCGCAGGCTGGCGTCCCATCATAGTCTTTGTAAGGGTTCTTCAGGGCTCTGGAGGCCATACCTCTCCAGGATATGCTATTAACCTTCTTGGCGCGGTCCAGCAGCGAAGGGACAAGCCGAAAGCAGCTCAGCTGATGCCGCAGGAGCCTGGCCAGGCAGAACAGTTTCCCGCAGGAATGGAGGCACGGCACCCGCCTCCTTAAAGCGGACTGGAAGCAGCTCTCGCCCTTCTGCGCGACTGACAGCTAAGCCAGAAAGCGCATGCAAAATTAAAAGTTAGCAGCACCCAACAGCATTAGAAGTAATGCAAACTAAGTTAATTTCTCGCCGACTTAGCCGAACTAAAAATACACACGTCGCTGTATTTTCTCGTAACACACACGCAACACAAACACGACTCTTGAACTCCAGTTTAGGCATTATGAGCATGCGCAGTTAGAACGGATAAACAGTTACCGTAATATTTCAAGTAATACCACTCTCACTTCGGGATGATTTAAATATACCGCCTTTAAAAGGAGCCATAATAAACTGGAGGTATACTTGTTATATAAACTACATCAGCACCGTTTATACAGTACAGTGAGGGCAATCCGGCAATCCTAAATTTCTTTAGGAAGGTAATTAATTATTTATGATGACCTCGATTTAGATTAAATCGTTTGCTCTCCTAAAACGGCTACTACATACGCGATTTTATAGGGGGTGCAATTCCACCCTCTACTGGTAACCTGAAAACGTTATTGGAACATATTCAACAAAACTAAATTATATTGTAAAGTTATACTTTAAAATGTGGCTTGTTTCATAATAAGGTGTAATGATAATTTATTATAGACGTATTTACTACTTAAACAAACATTAATCTGGATGAATGACTGGTTTGGTTCTCTCATATTGCACCCCGTGGGATAAAATTCTGTAATATTGTCGCTCTATGCCCTGCAGTAACGCTGAAGCTGAATCTGCATGAATAGAAGGGCTCCGTAAATGTCAGGTTTCGATGACGCATTGAACTCAGTCTTCTTCACTGTGTAACCTGTTTCTATACTTCTGCATACACGGTTTTCTTTCCCTCAAACTTTATATCTTAATAAATGGCCTTTTGCCATTTTTACTTATGAAAGTGCATCATGGTGATGTCCACTGGAGACTAATTAGCTAAATAACCCCCATTGTTGTAACAGTAATGTAATTAAGAAGAATATCGAGCCACATTTTCAAAATTAACGAAAACATTTTATTTAATTTATTGGTACAAGCCAGCATGACTTTACGAACATTCATTAATTAGTATGTATTTATTATGAAACCCAGAGTCATACAAATCCACAAAAAATTAACATACTTAAAATTTCAGTTAGTGTTTCTGTAATGAGAGTTTTATTGATATTTGTTATATAGCCTCCACATGCAGAAATACGGTATTTTCTCCAGTGCCCATATTAATCATGATAATTATGTTTCCTGTTTAAACAGCGTTGGACTCCCAGTTACGCGTTTTGCATCTCAGCTAAAACAATGAGCAGAAAGATGGGAACCAGATGCACAACATCAGATTATAGATCTTTCATTTATATACAGGATTATAGTTTATCCACAGTATTAGCAAACTGCTGGATATTCAGAATTAAGTTTAACACAGTCAGTCCAAGAATAATTAATTATATTTATTAACCGGTAATTATTATTAGTTATAATCATTATTTATGATTTGAGAATATTCCCTGCTTAAAAAAAACAGCACAGAACAGCATAGCTGGTAACCAGCATGACCAGCATAGTGTATGCTAGCTATACCAGTATATGTTGTGCTTTGGTGCTGGTGGACCAGCATCCTTGATGAAATATTGCTGGCAGACCAGCATTATATGCAAGTAGACCAACAAAGCTATTCTGGTCCACCAGATAAACTAGCACCAAACCAGCCCTATCCAGCATAGCCCAGCATGGAAATCGTGCTGGCCAATGCTGTGTTTTTCAGTAGGGTTATCAAGAGTGTCTTATGATAAAAGTTTCTGTGCTGGAGTCCAATAGGACTGAACCCCCCCCTCCCCCTCAGAACAGCAGTAATTTGTCTGCTGGTCTTCTTGCTGCATGAAGTGCTCAGGCTGCATATGAGGATTTTCTTTTTTTGTCCACTTTAATTTTGTCTAGTCTAATTTTAGCTCCTCCACACCAAAATCCACATTGTGATAAACCTGAATTATTACCTTCCATACAGTATCGACAACAGTCAAATAGAGACGGCCAGGGGATCTAATTCCCCCCCACCACTGATATGTTGCTTGGGAGGTGGGCTTCTTCAGTTGCTGCTTTTCAACATTCGCTCCCCTAACATTGTGTCTCCTATTATATTCCTAACAGTTTATAATTTTAGGTCTGAGATCCGCTGACTTAACTTTGCTTACAAAGCGTTTAGCTAATAGCTGGTGAGCGGAGCTGGCCGCCACCTAATGACTTGTTATCTCCAAAAGGATGTTACCAGAAAAGCTGGCATGAATCCTCATTAGTTCTTGCATTGCCGCCGTTTCTTCATTCGCTAACCTTGAGGATACTTTGTGAAATTAAAAATAACAATAAAAGAAAATTCCCAGACCATGTGCAAATGCAGTAGTTAATGTATGTTAAATGGAATTAGTAATGTTGGCAGATTTATATAGAAATAATGGCTCAAATGTTATCAAGCTCAAGAAACATCTGCTGGAGGTTGGCTATGCTTGCTGTCACTCCCACTGGTTCCCCAGGCACATAATTTAATTCACAGCTGGTTATATCACCTATTAGGTGGTGCTGTGCATTGCCGCTTTTGCGATGACTGATTGCTGTAGAAACCTCTGTGCTACACAGTTGTGGTTTCTGATTGTGACAGCTTTGCTTTCTGACTATGCAACTTTGCATCTGAGAGAAACAACAAACTCACTCAGGAATTATGGACCAATTTACCGTATATAAATGATCTGGCACAGTGTTCTTTAAATATTTTTTTTTTGGGGGGGAGGGTCAGTTTGCCTACTTGAGATACATTTTTAGGCTGCACACGGTGGGATGCTCATGGCACTGGGTTGTGAATGTTGACAAAAGCTTCTTCTGGAAAGTGTGTCACCTGCCTGAGCATGACCAGCACATTGAGCAGCTGTGGAATGACCTGTTTCTCACCAGTATAGACAATCACACGGACTCTGATTCCAGCAGTGCCCTACAGATGTACCATCATTTAATACAAAAGGGGTTTGCTAGTATCACCCAACAGAAAGACAAAGAACATGTAGACTTATCCTATAATCTGCCTGACTAGCTTTAAACACTAGAGGGCTTTGTCGTGACATGCTATATTAAGTCAGCACCGAAAGTCATTAAAACAAAAAGAAAAAACCGACAAAAGAAACATTCACTAAGACAAGGGGAACAAAGGGTAAGACTTCACTTAACTGCAGTGCTAACGGGTACAGATAAAAGACCCCTGTGTATTTTAAATCCTCAAGCTAATTAGGCAACACTGTTTCAAGCTGGGAGAAAGGAAACAAGGAAAGTAACGCCTCAGGGGAATAACACAGATTCATCGGGGTTCTGGGGATTCATATGAACCCTTTCCTTCCAGCTCAGAAATATTTTTTTTTTATCAGGTGCTAATATATGCAATTCCATCCCCTAGATGGAGCTCTTAAACTATTTGCCAATATCGAGAAACATTGTGTGAAAGCGTCTTTTTAAGGGAGGTATGTAGCGGAGTAGCAGTGCTTCCTTTGGTGTACTGCCGTATGGTACATAATACAGTAACATTAATTACAGCATAACTTACAAGTGACAAAACAGGAGGTCTTAGAAACTGGAGGTCAATACTGGCTGGTCTGACTCTGTGTTGAATGAGCAGTTGCTCAAGGGAGTCTGCAATTTCTGTCTAATTGCCTGCACTGCAGAGGAGCGTCAGCTACGGCACTATGTGCCACGTGTGGCGATTCTCCGAGGGTGATCCGGCTCACTGGAGCCTCATTGCTGAGATCCAGAGATGCTGCACCAGCCCAATGGACGCCAACATGACGCCATACTGCGGCAGATAGATGGCCATTTCTGGAGAGTGGGACTGGACCGTGTGTCAGCCTGGGGGGGGTCGCCAGCGTAGTTCCTGAGGTGTTTCGTGTGGTGGGTCTGGCGACGTGCATGCTTCCCAACCTGACCCGACCTAGCAGGAACCTTTTCAGTTTTAAAGTACTTTGTCCTTGAAGTAGCTCAAAGTGTCCTCTCTGGCATGGATTATCTGGTCACCTTACTGCTGCAAGAATGCACATTTATCTTACCCCAGTATTTGCTTAATAACCTATGTAGCAAATGGTCACATTGGAGAGTTTGGCTGATTTTATATCATTTACGTTAGGCTTGGCTGAAGATGAACATCTGCAGAACTTTTTTGACCATGCAATGCAGTCGTCAAAATCTCCCAAACCTTCTATATTGAACTTTTACCACTGAAGGGATATGAGAAAAGGTGTCATTTTCAATTATTCAGTTAAAAAATTCAATGTGAGCAGACAATCGGCAGGCCCACATATTCAATTATTTTGGTCCAGTAAGTTGTATTGGTGCGTAGATTTTCCCGACTAAGCAGAACACAGTAAGAAGGGTATCAGATGGCCCAGGTGGATAGTTGATGGAGCACAGAGAGACCCAGTCTGGTGTATGAACTCAACCAATTGAAAAATAGGAAAAATAATATTCCTTCACAAAGTTAGGAAACCGCAACGGGATTTAAGCACACTTGACATTTTGGGTATGGTTATGGTATGCAGCTCTTTAATAATTCAGCAAAAGACAGACTCCTGCAGAAATGTTTCCTTTTCTGTTCAGTCGGCCTTCTCCCCTTGGACGTGAACGGTATCGACCAGGGATTTTAAAGGCGACTCCTGCCAGCAGGTTGCAGCCACAGGTATCCCCCAGTTTATCTACTGATTGCCCCTTGATCAGCCAGACCAGCATTTGCAGTCCATCTCAAAGAGCACGAGTCTGCTGAGACTCGTGACAGAGGTTTCTGCCAGGTGCCATTTCACTTGAATTGAAAAAGACCAAAAATTTGTGTGCAGTCAAGGAAAATTGTAAAAATCCACGCCAGAGATCATCTTCCTTTTTTCTGCTTCCTCATTTTTGAGAACACTATGAAGACGTGCATTTCCTCAATATGTATTTTTGTTTTTCTGAAACCCTGTACCCTTATTATATGCACTTGATTAATAATAACCTAATACATAATCAAGTATTAATAGACGCATGCATTTTTCATATATAGCTTCATTAGCTTCTGGTCTGACCATCATGGTGATTCAATGGCAAAGAACCTCAATACTGTTTCCATCAGAGGCAATGGTTTCCCTCTCCAAATGGTCCTGTCCTGTATTTTGTGGTGATCAAGCATTTCAAGCAGTGATATCTTGGTATATCTGCCCTGGGATGTCATCAACTGTGAAACAGACCATATTGGCTTAATTCTCAACTCTTTGGGGTAACATTTCACTTGAGGGGCCACACAAAACGTAGCATTATGCATTTACTGTATTGTATTAATTAACCAATAATTAAGTCTCAGTTACAAACTGGACTCATATTCATTCATAATTGATGAATCATGATGCATCTTTTATCTCTAGCAGTAACTAGTTACCATACGTGTGAATTTGATAAACCTTTCTGAACTACTGAAGGAACTACTGAAGATACAAGTCACGAATAACAATTGAAATACTGATCTTATGTTTATTCATTATTAATGAATCATGATGCATCTTTTCTATCATGCAGCTACTACATTGGTTCATGATTTGTTCTTGAGTAGTAACCGAGTTACTACAAAGTATTTGTGCCCCACCAAGTAAAGGGTTACTCTCTTTGGTAATAAGACTTATCCACAGAAGGGAAACCAGCATCACTGAATATGTACAGTCTGCTACCATTTTTCCAGGGGTCTTCAAAGAGATTCTACAAGCTCCCAAATCATTTAGCATCACAGACAATAATGTGTGGTGCAGCAGCTTTCTGTACTCATGCTAGTGATTTTTTAAATTGGAGGTATTTCCTTTAGCCTTTTGCTTACTCTCTTCCAGCAGACACCCACCTACCATAAGTCTTCAGAAGATGGCCTTTTGTTTTGTTTCTTTTTTATTGCATATGTTTAACATTTAACCAAAAGCCGACAACAAAGCCCCAGGCAGGGTCAGCATTTCCAAGGTCAAGCGTGTCTCAACAGAAATCTTTCATGCAGAAGGATCTGTGTTTTCCAAGAGAACAAATTGGCCTGGCCAATAGAAAATTTTCAGAAAAGCCTTTTTCAAATATTTTGAATTGGTGCAAGAATCACACAGACTTTCATTACAAGGTGCAGGCCTCAAATTTGCAACCCTGTCCACCAGACACAAAATTCAGGATTTATACATTCATGAACAGGAATTTGAATTGAATTGGCCACGCTATACAGGATGTTGAATTGTTTCAATTGGAATGTCAGAAAGAAGAGTTGTTAACCCTCTAGGTCCTTTTCCATAGGCTGAAATATTGTTTTTGCATATTTTTATATGTGTTACTGCTTCTGAGGAGTCTGCGGTAGCTTTTCTTGTGAGTATCCATGGGTTGTCAGATGGATAGAGTACTCATTGGGTTACTTGTATGACTGACTGCGTGAAGTGCGCTTCCATCATAGTACACAAAATGATCAATTGCATTCCTTCATTCTGATAAACATTTTTTGTAAAAATGATACAGTACATGGCATGAATGTTAACATGTCTTTGCGCAATTCATATTGAAATATTAAGCTGTATTGTTACAACTGCACCTATACTATATATATATATGAATTTATGTGAATTCAATTCCATTTTAATTCTACTTTCTTAAATTCAAATTCTGCATATTATATATTTCTAACTGCAATTAAAATTCAACTCAAATTCATGAATTAAATAAATTTCAGGTCCATTCTCAACTCAAGTCTGAGTGGTGCACAGCCCTGCTGTTTAGATATTGCTGGGATGGCTAGTACTGATTGGAGGATCAGTGCAAGCAATGAGTCCCTGGTACGTGTCATCGGAGCAGCTGAGTCAAATAATTCTCAAAATGTTTGCTGTTAAACAGCTCTGGGTCAGTGCTGTTTGACAACATACCCATCCATCTTGTATAACTGCCTGGATTGTAATGTGGTTAATAATGTTTTGGGAATTAATCCAGATCACACACCCGGATTATTTTGCTGGGAGTCCAAGTAATTGGTTAAAAGTGGTCCATGCCTGGGAGCAGCTAGTGGTGAACAGACAAATGAATCAATTATAATTAAAATGCCACGCCTACAAAACTCTACAAACAAAGTAAAACACAAGCTTATTATTTGGAACTTCACAGAGGGCATCCTCCCACTACTGACTCCATGACCCTGCTCCTTAATGTGAATTGGTGACCAAGGCACTGAACCGATATACAGTACTGAGGTCTTCTTCTAGGACACATAAATCTTGCATAATAGAGTATTTTTGCAAGAATGAGCATCAGCACCCTTTGTTACTCTGCTTCTCTGTTTATGCTCAACGACCCTACTGGAAATTAGCCAGTTACCTCAGTGGAGCAGACATTACAAGTTGCTGCCTAAAGAAAATGAATGCCAGGGTTTGAAAGGAGAATAAGTTCAGCAAGATAGTTTTTCTTTCCTGTTTAAATGCAGCTGGTTCATCTCAGCCCAATATTGTCCAAAGAATTACCTTGCATTACTTATTTTATTGGCAGATAAGACACTGTGTATAGAGGTTCATATCAAAGCAGCACTTAACTGAAGTAAGCTAAAAAAAAAAAAAAAACAGATCCAGCTTTGATACATACAAAAGTAGATTCAACCCATGAACCTTGTTTTTAACAACAAAAACTTTGGACCCAAAGTATTCTCTGAGCCTGAGGTAGTGTCTAACCTGAATCTTTCTCTCTCTCTTCCATGCTCTCTTGGTTCCTGCCTCCCCTCTCCCCCAGACAGGCGTCCGGTTCTCAGTGTTGATCATGAGTAGGAGGAGAGGATGATACTTCCCCGGAGCAGGTGTCGCAGGTGAGCAGTAGGGACCTTTCCGTTGTTTTTCTTGCTCTGTGTATGGCTCCCGACCAATCAGCCATGGCCTGCCGGCAAAATCCCCACCCACACGCAGATGCCAACAGTGGGATCTCCCTGTGGCATCAGAACCCTATTGATTTTACACTTTCTGTCTCCCTTTGTTTAACTGTGGAATAGGAGGCCCTTCATTTTCTTCATCCGTTTATCTTTCAGTGAAAACGTTCAGCCCGCACCGCAGTCTCCTGGGACCCAGTTTGTTTGTGTGGAAGCGTGTTTATCTGTGGTTACCAGGATGACTTGGGCCTGAGCAGACCTGGAGGCTGATAAATGAATATGCACTTTCTCAACACAATTTTGGGCATATACACAATTGTATATTTAAAACATCTAAACAAAAATAAATATTTGTCAAATATATCAACAAGGAATACCAT
Source organism: Mormyrus proboscirostris (assembly GCA_026779585.1). Lineage (NCBI taxonomy): Eukaryota > Metazoa > Chordata > Actinopteri > Osteoglossiformes > Mormyridae > Mormyrus > Mormyrus proboscirostris. Next base: position 19,842,253 of record JAODKF010000040.1, on the reverse strand, counting down.
GGTATAGAAATACAATTTGAATCAAAATCAGAATCAGACTTCATCTGCCAAGGACCCAGCACTGTGGTGAATTGGCCACAATGAGTACTACACACAAACAGCTGCATATTTATGTACATAATACAAACATCAGGATGTGTTACACATTGAAAGAATATTTTTGATAAAAAGCTAGCAGTCATCACTACTTTTTTTTTTTTTTGCTCAATGGCAAGATTCCATTTTGTTTGTGTTCTGGTTCAGGGATGACCGTCCTGTGGATCTTCACTGGTTTTGTAGTGGTCCATACAGACCCCTGGCTGTATCTGACCCAACACACCAAGCAGCACGTGGAACAGCAGGGCTAAAAGAATTCTGTCATGTCCATCACGGCGAAAAAATGTCCCTGCATGTCTGGTCCACCCTGAGGGGTTGTTTAATTGGGCTGAACAAAGTTATTTCCCTCACTCTGGTTTGCCACTCCTGCTGCAGACGGGAAATGAGTCATTTAGCAGGTAAACAATAGCCTCCAGCAACAGATGAACCGCTTTCCCCCAGGAGTCATTTTTAACAAATGTAAACTTGTTTTTATATGTAACAGTCTGACCTTGATGCTCCACTGCTCTTTGTAAGCCACTTTAAATGTTATCATGGTGTATATTTTTCCATATTTGGGTAATACTATGACATATTCTGCAAACTCACACACAAATCCTCACATGGATACACAGAAATGTTTACACATTCATACACAGTCATACCCAAATAAGGTCAGCACAACACGCCCCCCCCCAAACCCAGCAGCCCAGTGGGTCAGCATGAATAGTCCATAGGGTCAATTCCATAGTATTCTGCTGTTGAATGGAGAAATAAATGGACAGACAAATCGATACATATGCTTACTTGATCCTGGAAAAGTTTTTTTGCATACAGCAGCTAAGGGCCATAATTTGTTGTAGATATTGCATTAAATGCACTGGCCTGGCAAAACTGGGAAGGGAAACAATAAAAAAAAAAAATACAAGGTTGCTATTTAAATGAAGAAACATTGCTGGTCCTGAGACCTTAGACTTACTGTAACAATGAATTACGTAACTTTCTTTTGAGAAGACTTTAAAGTGCATGGGTCACTGGGTGGGACAGTGGAAGTCAGCATGCCTGTTACAGCAGAACAAATTATTTGTAATTATGGATTATGAATGGTTTTAGGGTTTTCGAACAATGAATGATTTTAGGTTTCCGCCTCATTGCATTGAATAATTGGAACATTACATGTTCATCTACAACTGACTAAGTATATCATATCGATCTGTGAGCAAACAATGAAATAAATAGCCAGATTATGGAATAATCACTACGTCACATTCTTCCATTCTGATGACAAAAAAGCAATGTAAATGGTGATTTCATATTGTGTAGTTTGCAAGTTGTATATTTTATCATTTTAATGATCGAGACACGGATATACTATGGCCACTCAAAAGCCTTCCAGACATTCTCCGTACTGATTGAACAAACCTCTTTCCGCTTGGATTTACTGCTAATGCAAGTAATAAAAATGCATTTTAAAAACTGCAATACTTGGCAACATTCTGCACAGCTATTTTTTGAAAATAGGAATGTAGAGCCCTAAAACTAAAAATACTCAATGTGCACTGCAAATTGGCCTTGTAGGTTTTATAGGTAAATGGGTATTCCTGTCCAGTGAATAACAGGAGGGTTACAGTGAATTAGGGAAGAAGCACACCCTCGGAAAGAAGCTGCCCCTGGTCCCACAGGGAACATAAGCTTACTCACACAAAACATAAGTGCCAGCGAAGGTAATTAATCAAAGTCGAGGGGATGTTATTGCTTTAGCAGAGCAACACTGGCTCAGCAAGTTCAGCCCTAACAGGCAGCTTGGCTGGCAGCTAGGAGTCGATGTGTGGGATCTCCAGCACGGCGCCTGCATATCAGCCTGGCTTTCAGCCATGGCCTGTACCATCTCAGCAGCTTTATCCCCAGCTAAGGACCCAAGTCATAGAGGAGCCTAGTTAACCTTCACTGGCTAATTGAGTTCCAGTCTGCTGGCCCCTTGCATTAGTTAGGTAGTAAACAGCAAGCGCGACGGTTTGGCCACGTCTTTGATGTGGGGGCAGACTGGTTACTAGAATGTGTCCTGATGACTTACTGGGATGTTCAGTTGACAATCGGGGGGGTCAATGCTGCCTCCCATGCCGCCGCCCCCCCCAACTGCAGCACCATCCTTTGCTCACACAGAATGCCAAATAAAGTTTAGACTTTGTGTTGAATGAGGCCAGTGATCAGGCACAGCTCAATGCACTTGGTACATATTACATAAAGTCACCGATCCATCATCCATCTTCTAACCACTCGCTCCTCTTATTAATTAAGGCTGTCCATTCTAAATAATGATAAAAATGATTACAGTCATCGGGTGTTTAAGCAGTAACACCACCACAGTGCCTACGCTCTCTTGGGCAGATGGGATGAAATAATGAGCAAACAAGGTTAAATTCTCTCTGTGCCTTTGGGTGTAATCGTCCCACTTATTACTAGGGAAAACATGCTGTTTGTGTGCTAATATAAAAACGTCCTTGCTGCACACAATCCCTCGACCCAGTCGTGTTTTACATCCAGATCGATGATCACTATGAGATTCGTTTTTGTCCTGGAATAAGGTTGTGAACTAAAACACAATATCTGTTATTTTGTATTGTTTACGAAATTGCTTGTAATTTGTGTGGTAGCACACAGTCAGTGTGTGTGAACTCATACTTGAAAACAGAATCTTGTTAAAATTCAATTGAAGTAAATACTTTAATTTAACATAAGCTTGTTTGGGTGCTCATTCTATTAACAGGCCAATGACAGTATATTCCAGAAAAAAAGGCTAATGAGTAATAAAAAAAATCAGACAAAAGAGCAGAGGGAGAGAGAAATGGCAGCCCATGGTTTATGAGACAGTACCATCAGATCTATTATCCGTTTAATTTCCTGACTGATCTTGCAGCTGGATCCATCACACCCGAAGAGTGCAGAAACTCCTTTCCAAAAATCAGAATACAGGCAGTACTGGGGTTAAAAACGTTACTGCATTATTGCATTATCACCTAGGAATTCAACTTAAAGACAGACTTGGGGAATGGATCTCATACAGAATCTTGGGACTGCGTGTACAATTAATGTTAACAAAATAGAAGACACCCTACACATAAGTGCAAAAAGGCGCTATTGTAAGTTCCCAGCACCTGAAAACATAGAGCACTACACTATGAGCGTTCTTGTACTTGCCTGGTTGCCCTGTCCTTGGCTACAACACAATCGCCCCCCTCCCCCCATGCACGTCCCCTGCTGGTCTATGCTCAATCTAGCTGGGTTCAATTTCAGGGGCTGCATCCTTCACAAGGTGTAGTCTAGGAAGGCATTGCCGTTGTAGGCCACTTGGGCATTGCTGCTTGACATGCCTGGCCTTCAGGTGCCTGACTGATGCCAAGGTGACAGGATCCAGCTCCCAGTTCCTGCCCAGAAAGCAGGATGACAAGCTGCAGCTTCAGCTGGATGCTTTCAGGTTCTCTCAAGATGGCGTGAAGAGGGCGGAATATGTGGCAAATCCACGTGTGCACAATCCCAGGTAGAGTGCGATTTATAATACGTATACTGCTTGCACGTTTTCATATATCTGAAATTTCCCTTATAGGCACAGAAGTGGCGGTGAAGGAAGGGAAAGCTAAACATCCGCGAAAGAGGAGATATTGCGGATAAAAGAAACAAAGACAGTGGCGGTACTTTTTGCAATTTCAAGTCCGACACGTTTACAAAACATAAGGATAATAAGGATTTATAGACATTACAATTTTTGGGCGTCACAACATGACTCATTAATATGTTACCGAACTGTGGGCGCTAGTAAACGTCTGTATAGTACTGAAAAGCTGACGTCCTGACAAATGTTTATGACCATGATATAAAGCAAATATAAACGTAAATGCATACACACAAAAAACTCCTATAACAACTGTAAAACCTACTAGAATACTGGCATTTCACCCGCTTCCATGGTGCTTCGCCATAGCGCAACATTGGGAAATGTATGTCGGTATTCACTAAATGACCTACGCGAAATTGTGTTAGATCTAAGTTTAATCACAGCACCCGTCTGTAGCAGGCAGACTTTGTTCGCAAAGACGACTTACACGCTTTAACATCTATCCAAACACTCACTAAACCATCGCTTCTTTCCTTATCGATGCACCGACTACACAGGGAACATTTTCGTTGTGAGGTTTGGTAGTTACGTGTAATCAGTAGCGCCCCTAGAGGAACC
>JAODKF010000040.1:19800506-19826847 GCA_026779585.1 Mormyrus proboscirostris | reverse complement strand
TCTGTAGCATGTACCATCCAGTATTCTGACCTTATTTTCCTGTAGTATTTCACGATATATAAAACGGATTCAAATATTCATCATCCATTTTCTATATCTATGCTGGGTTGCGGGGTCTGGAGCCTGTCTTGGAAAATACGGGTACAAGGCAGGGAATAACCCAGGACAGGGCACCAACCAACAGTAAAAGCTGCTGTTGTGACTCACAGGACAAAGGACTCTTGGGAAAGCATTAGGAGAACAAACGGAGCTTTATTAAATTAAAACTAAACATGGACTGGAGGGATCCAAAATGGGAAACCTGGTACAGGGAAGAGCACAAGCAGACAGGAGGACTAACAAGAGGCAGCAGGCAACAGGCTTGACTCATCAGGGCCACATTAGGGAGGAGATGGGAGGGTCAGGAGAGAAGGATATGCTTTCTTTAATGTTAACATTTACCCATAATGCACTTAAGCTTTCCATGGTTGGTTGTAAGTTGCCATTATCATGTCCTCCAAATTTTCATAATTGAAGCATATACTGTATCCTTGATGTTTTGGCTGGTTTATGACAGTTGGTGTTATTGTACATACCGCTAACAATCGTCATAAAACACAGACATGGCAAAAAAAGACATCTACTTCTCTTTTAATTATTAGAAATGTTTTGTTTAATAGCAGCTCACAGCAAAGGTCACACGTAAGTTGTAATACATTGTTTAAGATATCTGGAATAGAAGGAGTCAATGCTGTCCTTTTACAACTTCTGAAATTTTAATTCACTGGAAAGTCAAGTTGTGAAGGCAAGCGCCAGTGCAAGGAGAGCCCGGATACAGTGTCAGTGACGTAACATCAGTGTCAGTGACGTAACACCAGTAGGATGACCTATGACTTGGGCTTTGCTAAAGGGTCTCTCAGTTGCTTCTCAGTTTCGTTTGTTGGTTGTCAGGGTTTCCTTGTTGTATCATTAGTATCATTATCTCTTTACCTAACCGTTTTAATATGATCCCATCCCTTGCTATTGCCATATAATATATACTATTCTTTTGTTTTGCATTTCCTTATATTCACATGTTTAATTAATGATGTAATGACAAATCCAGGGAATCCATTTTGCAACCCATTCATATTGTTTTCAGAAACTGAAAAGGTTGTTAATGTACCTGAAATTATACGTTCCATTATTACCATGAAAGTGGGAAACGTGTCTTATAAAGGATATGCAATTAGACACAATGGATAATCTGTACTTGCATTCAGACATTACAAAAAACGAGCTGTATCCGCCTGAAAGTGTCTCACAAGGCCCTTGTGATCCAGTGAAGACAGCTTCCTGCTTACTCTGATTACACTTTCAGAAACATGACAGCTCTGATTACTTTAGAATTTATTATCATTCTTTTTTTTTTTACCAATTGTTCCTTCATGTTTATTTTTCAGAGACTGTGAAGAACAGTTTTTAAACCATATCCACAAGCACTTCCATTTGCAACAAAATTGAATACAAACCTTCCTTTCAAACCTTGCTAAAAACATTAAAATTCAGGATTTTTTTTTGCTTTTCCACTAAAGCTTAGTCATGCTTTTAATGAATTTTGCCATATCAGCATTATCTGAAAGATCTAGCAGAACTCACCATTTGTAAATCATACTCTTTGAACTTTACACCAGTGCTGATAAGGAACCAGAAAGAACCAGAAACGGTACAGGAGTCGTCACCATAACAGGGATGATTCCAGAATGGCTCCAGAATTTCTCCTAACTGTGATATGCAACAGTTCCCTGAAAGCTTTAGTCTGGGTGGATGACAGGGGGCAGAAAGCTCTTCCATGTTCCCCTGCACGCTGTTCAGGTGTTTGATTGGATTTCATCATGGCTGGTTGGAGAAGCCTGGCATCATGCTCACAGGTAATCAGCAAGCGTGATTGCTTATCCCCCAGGTGGGACCAGCCTCAGATCGTTCTGTACCTCACCCTTCCTGACAACTCGCTGAAAACCTCATGCCCCCATCTCCACACCAACTGAAAGGCTATTCTGAACACCTGTCTCCTGGGACAGCTGAAAGTGTGAGATCCACCCATTTCTCCTCTGCAGGGTCATGGGGGTCCAGAGCCTATCCCGCAATCTACAGATGCATGGCAGCGAATAACCCAGGACAGGGTGCCAACCTAAGGTATGTGATGGTTTAACAAAGTATTGTAATAAGCTGTCTTTCAAGAGACAGACATAATCAAAAGTAAATCTTAATTTAGATGCATCCTGAATTCATTGTGTTTATTTAGGAATCATAGTTTATTTAGGTTATATGCAATTGAATGATTATATCTAGTGGCCTTCATTGCCATAGCTTAAGATGGGCATTTCATTTTATGGAGCTGATTAATATATATAGATTATTCCTCTGCCAGAGAATAAATAAGTGAGCCAGACTGGTGAGACCTCAGGTTCCTGTACTGGTGATTATTTTCAAAGCAGCCACTCTCTCTCATCTCTTCTCAGCTATCGCTCAAGTTTGTTCATAAACAGAGAATTATCTAATATTGTAACTCAATGTAAAGCCCAAGAGCATTATATCTGGCACCAGATACTTCCAGTAGACTGATTTTGTGTATGCTGAATATCTGTTTATTAATAATTACATAATTGTAAACCCTTTTTTCCTAATTGTTATGATGGCTGGGTGGTTATGGCATTGGACTTGAGATCCAAAGGGGTTTCCCCACGCAGGTTTAAATCTTGCTCACAGCGGCAAGCGGGTGTTCTGTCTTTGTTTTCCACAGTACAGTGGTTATTATGTTCACATGATGCAAAAGGTATACATAGCTATAGGTGCATTCTCAGAACATGAATCTGCATTCTTCTGGGTAATTATCCACAGGCTATTATCATACGTCTTCTATAGCTGCTTGACTAATTCAAGTTTCAGTGAAGAGTCCACTTTTCAAGGTTTCGATTTGAAATGCTGTGAATGTTTAAGAGAGGCTCTCCAAGACTCCGATTTGCTTTTGAGTGGATCATTAAAGTCAGATGAAGCCCACACGCGTGCAAATCGCCTTTTGCTACAGCCCAGCTAGGCTGCTGTAAGATCACACGCGGGTTACACATGAATGACAGCCTCCTGTCCTTCAGCTGCACCTGAACATGCTCCTCCTGCTTAATTACTCAGACTGCTCCCCCGATGCCTCTCTACTCGCCTTCTTCACGGGTCTCCAAGCTCCTGTGAGCTAAAATGAATTACTACTGAAGCACAACATACACAAATTACAAATGGTTTATATCTTCCTTTCTAGACATGCTTGGTATGTTGATGACTCCTGCTGAAAGAAAAAACAGCTAAAAACCAGCTTATGCTCTACCCTTATGTGTCAGGATTTGGCCGTGCCATGCCACCTTTCATTATCTCAGTTTCCCATTTGGCCAGCAGGTGTCACTGGTCATCCCATTTGGTGTTCGCTCGATTTGTTTTTCCTACTCCCCAGACTGCTGCAGGGCTTAATGGGCTGAGGCAGTGGAGATGTCAACCAGGCAGCCCCTTCTGTTGTGGGTTATAATTTAACATGTGTGTTCTTTATATTTTCTGTGATGTATTTGTGTATTTCTGTTACAGTTCCTTGTGTTTGCTCCCTGTTATTCCCTGTTTGTTGTATCGCTCTGTTACCTTTGTTATTTTAGTCTGTTCTGGTGTTTGATTTTTTGTCTATGGATTGCCCTCACCTGTGCCCCTGTGTTATCAGTGCTTGTTAAATGCCCACACCTGTCTCTTGTTTTTTCTTATTGTGTGTGTATTTCAGTGCCTGCCCTGTTCTTCTCGTGTCACTGAGTTTAGCTGCATTGCTTGTTGCTTTGTCATTCGCTCCCTGTATTTGCTATGTGCCGCTCCCTGTTTTAGTTTTTGTGTTTTACCTACCTGCCTTTTTTAGACCCCTCATGATGCCTTTTGTTTTCCTGTTACCCTTTTGTGTCTGACCAGTAAAATCCCCCCCCCGGATCATCTGTCCCTCGCCATGCCCTGGCCATACCCATGGTCGAAGATGGTCTTCAATGGTCACGTCCCAGCTCTTGTTGTTCTTTGATGGTTTAGCCGGGTGGGTCACCAGTTCATCATACTGGTGTGGCCAGCCTATCAAGTTGGCCATACTGGTATGACCAACCAAATCAGTTGAAATGGCCGGTATAAACTGATATGACCAGGTAAACCATCAAACGATCATGTAGAAACACACCTTAAGCTGGTCAGCAATCATAGCTATAACATGTTACAATGTGCATAATCATTCTCATCCTGTGATTTTCTCTTGCATATTTAGTCTTTTGAAACGCATTGCACTACACTCATTAAGTAACAAATACATGTAAACTTATGTACAAATTATAAATGACTAATGTACAATATTTTTATCTATATTTTGAAAATTCTCTTTTGATATCTGTGTGACTTTTTGACTTTTCCTGTTTTCAAGCACCAACTTCCTTAAGTCAAATCCAAGTCAAATATCAATAGGAACATCCATCTAGATGTGTAAGACCTCTGACTCATATACAGTTAATCGTATAATTTAATTTTATACAGTATAAGAAGAATCATGCCGGTATGGTTCAACAAGAGTGCTTTATCAAATAGCATGAGCCATAAATGCAGTTGGAGACGTCTACATCCTGGCTTTTGAAAGCGGCCCTCTTTTGAACAGACACTTGGATTCGTGAACCTGAATGCTTCCCCGTGACGTGATGCTTGTGCAGTCAGACTAGCTTTAATATCACGGCACTTTGTGAGCTTAAGAGCCCTGGCAATTGCGGCCCCCATTCAGCAAACATTCGTAAAATGCTAAGCGGTATCTCAACGCCCGCTCTGCTCGTGCCACTCAGAGATGGCGCCTCGTCCTGTTTGCTCAATACAGCTGCAATAATCCAAACTACAGGAATCTCTGCCCCAAGGGACTGTATCCCCCACCTAGAGAATTTTGGGAAGCTGAGACACTGACTGATATCAGACTCGACACTGAACCTAACTGGCAGGTACCGACTTACAGTACTTGCGACGTAGGGCTTTATTGACATAATGACAGACACGAGCTATGACACATGCTTTTATTGACAAATACTGACTGACACAAGTCACAAGACTCATCCCTGCTGAATGGGTAAAACTAACAACATTCTGCTCTCAGCAGGCTCACAGAGTCTGACTCGAGGTACAACTTCAAGCCTACTGATAGACACAGACCCTACAAAGGAGCAGCGCCTACACCAACACACAGGGCAAACGGGGACTGAACTTAATAAAAGTGATGGAATAGGACTTTGTTTTTTTTATGTTCTCTGTGTTGCACTGCCTAGTTACCTTGATATCTGTCCCCTTTTTAAAAAAAAATAAAAAGGAGAAATCAGGTTTATTACTATAGAGCAGTCAGTAAATTGCTGGCCGCCTCAACTAAAGAAGAAATAAATAGGGTTGGAAAATGCGATCGACCCTGGATTAGTTGGAGGTCGCTGCTCGAAGGCATGTAGGTGGCTGTATTTCTCTGATACAGGCTTGACGCCATAGATTTTATTTTCGCCTCACCTCGCACACTTTCACACCCCCCACCCTCCCCCCACCCCACGTCCCCTTGCTATTGTCGCTCTGCCGAAGGTGCATGCTCTTCAATGTTCCCTGTAATCTCTGCTCCGTCTGCTGAACTGAGCACGTTGGCCTCCTGGCCCTTGGCCGTCATGTCTTCAGGAACCAAAAAGGCCGCAGTTCCCGCATCACGGATAGGCCCTTCAGTGCAGACTGCTCAGTCCTGAGCACCTCAGCTATGTCTGCTGGTGTGAAACTGTAAATAACTGTAAATAACACAGCAGCCGGGCTAACAGATCGTCGTGTACAAAGCGGTCCGTTGGGCAGCTAAATGACATAAACACAGTCAAGATGGAACTGCGGGAAACAGGCCCCAGACTCTGTTTGTCAGATTGCGGCAGAGCAGTTTATCGCTGACCCGGAAACGCAGAGCCAAATTCGTACTTATCAGAGGTAATTTGTTTTTTAGTCCCCACCTTCCCCCCGCCCCCCAGCAGCAGACGTGGCAAATAATAGGAGATAAGATGCAGCCATGCAGTGCTGAATTATGGCTCTGGGTGTATGTGAGTTATGGGTCTTCTGCAGTGTCCAACAGCCGACCAGGGAAGTCACGCATTTAAAAAGACCCTCACTCTGCGGCTGTCATGACTGCCGACCTCGCTCAATCGTGTCCTCTCAGGGAATGACAGGACAATGTCCCCCCCCCCCCATTCAGGCCACCCGCACCCCCTCAGCCGCCCACAGAAGAACAAGAATCTCTTAAAGACATCAGGGGACTCTGAGGAGCTTGGAGAGCATGCCAAGCCATTTATCCCCTTTTGATGTTTCCTACTTTCACATGAGTGTTTTTTTGCTGATTTATAAGATGCCTTGAATAAATTTAACAAGTAACTTGAAACACTGATGTAAGGCTTTTCTTTATGTTAATAAATCTCTGATTTATAAGCTGTCCCAATTTTGCACCGAGACTCAGTGGAGGGTGAAATATGCATGAACAAAACGATCGCCCCGCATCTAAATTTTGCCTCTGTTTGCTTGAAGATCCACGGAGGGGAGGTTTCCGAAATACGCCCGATGGAGGCTGCGGGTAAAACTCAGCATATTTATCTGTCAGCACTGGATTCCCATGAGTAACTGGAGATGTTTGCGTAACAAAGACGTGGGTGACTGACTTTGCCAGTCACTGCAGCGCATGTAAATCTGAAGTGGATCTTCTTGCTGGAGTAGGTCGTCAACAAAAGCTGGGGCGCAGATGTAAGGGGTTAAAGTGCTCTGGAGAGCTTCAGCCTCCGTCTTCGCTGAGTTAGGTTCTCAGCTATCGCGTTGGACACTTTAATTTTACACACTGTGACTACAAGGGACATTAACATTTATTATACCGCAGCTATGGCGACCCAGGGCCAGGTATCCTGTGGCAACTTGCGGGGCAGCTTCGCCTCCTCCTGCCCAAAAGAATGATGGCCGCCGTCAGCGACACAGCGGGCTGGTGTAATAAGAATCCTGAAACGTTCATCGATTCACCCACCTCCACACTTAACCAGCAGACAATATGGATGAGATGTACAGGAAGATGCCTGCCCCCCGCCTCCCCGTGAAAGAGAAGAGGGGATCCGTCTCCCTCTTCCACCCAGTGCGGGCTGCATCATCCCAGATAACGTGACGGGCCGATGCTTCAAAGTCACAGTGGCTCGCTCGCCCACTGTCGTCTCAAACGCTGTCCCGTTATTCCACGGGTCTCTGCCTCCCCATGCGCCAAATCCGTCATCGATCAGCCGAGGACTCGCTTGCTCGCGTCTCAGAGGACAAGTGTGACGGGACAATAATTTTTTTAACAAATTCTTCTTAGCCTAGAACACTTTAATGGCAATAGCCACATAGAGTGTCTCTCCGCTGTATCTGCCGGGCAGTCGGTATGACCCAGTCACTTTCACGCCTTATCTACCTTTACACCGCTGTAGATTTTAGGCAAGTAAATCGAGCTTAAGCACCTTGCTCAAGGTTATGTGGACACGACCCCTGCTGGGAATATCTCTGTCCGACTCTGTCCATGAGCTCAGCTCCTTTACTGCACCCATGCTTGCAGTTCATCCCCCTGTCCAGTGTGTGGCACAGCAGAGCCAGTTTCTCATTTCGCATTTTCGCTCCCTACCAGCTCCCTATTGCAAAAATATGGACTGTCTTGCAGGGAGCTGGGAGGGAGCAAAAATGGGAGCCGTCTGGGGGTCCCTAAGAACTGCATTGAGAAACACTGCTCTTTATAATTATCTGCAGTAGCAATGCGACGACTGCAGAGGAGCTGCAGATTACTGATACTGCGGCAATGGACCCCTTCCCAGAAATGGGTTTCTGTTTATCTTATAGATGTCTTCTCTAACGCTCTAATCATCTCACCACTAAGCCTCAACAAATACTGATTAATCAGAGCTTGTCAAACTCACCCATTTGGAATCAAGACACACACTAAGTATAGTCTGTTACCAAAGTGCTACTCAGGCAGGAGTGCAGTGCTATTGTGCGGTTCGATTTCTGTTAGCAGCCTGTCCTCCAAATCGCATTTTCTGTCCTCCAAAGCAAGATGCTTCTCTTAACCCAAAAAACTGTGCTGTTTAGCCACAGCGCAGCCGGCGATATCGCCCCGGGGTCAACAGCATCCGCCAATGAGGAAGCGAAGCCTGTCCAGGGAGCAAACATCAACCAAAGCGGGAAATGAGAAGTTTTGATTAAAAAGAGAAAAACAAGTCCAGCTCGGAAGCAATAAACGGCTTTGCTGTGACTCAAATGGAAACTTTATCATTTAACCAAGGAGTGAACTCAGAACAAATAAGGCAGAATCAGAAGACAAAGGCATTATCTGAGTGTTCGCGTTGCATTGCCTCTTCATCCACTCCCCTCCTCCTTATTCTTTCCCCAATCTCACCCATTCTTTTTGCAGGTGCCCCGATCAGGTGGCTGCTGAATTATGGGTAATGGTACCCATAATCAGCCAACCAGAAAAAAAAGAAATTGTACGGTAAGTCTCATTTCTTTGGCTATAAATACTAGGTATGATGAAACAGATGAAACAGACTGGCTGCATGGTGTCCTCTGCTTTTTAAAGAGACACAAAAAGACTAATTTGCTCCCTGCAATCACAGACCACCTCTCCCTCAGGTATTGTGGAATCATAACACACAGAAAAAAGCACTTTCCAAACTCCTTCAGTAATATATATAGTGAGGAACTGAGGCAAGTATTTAAATTAGACATGGCTTTTAATTACCCGGCTGCAGTGTAATTTTCTAGCTGTGGGCTATGAATATTTTATTGAAAGCCTGTTATTATAATTTCCGTACATTTCCGGCACTCCCATTGCCAGCACTGTGATATTACATGGCATATATTAATTGAAATAAAACACTGGTCTTGCACAATTCCTTGTACTTTTGTTTCTGGTTTGAAAACAGTATTATCACAAGTTCCGGGGGACGGGGGTGGGGTATAAAATCCCCGGTGTGGACACAAGGCTTCGGCTTGCATTCTCTATTCCCTTTAATTAAGAGTGCATAAGCCCCCTGAGTTTGAAAGAATGTTATGTTAGCTTCCTCCCAGCTATGCTCCAGCGGAGGATGCATGTGTACGACGGCAGAGATTCCAGGAGGCTTTCAGTAGGGGGTGCTGTGGAGCAGGCACTACCGCAAACTACACCATCGCTGCCAACCAAATAAGGAAGAAGAAAAATAAATAACAAAAGATTCTGCGATTTTCTGGATTTCTTGATTTTTTTTTTGGGGGGGGGGGGGAAGCCACTTGTTCAGGGTCTTGCTGACGTACCCTTTCCAGGCACTGGGGCTGACCCAGCTGCTCTGAATGGGGGCGGGGGGGCACTTGGAGCTCCCCCTCCCCTCAGTCATTCCTGTGGATTCATCAGGTCCTTTCACGCTGATTCCACTTGCACCCATTCTCTTAATTACCAGCATCCTCTCCCTGTTTACCATCCAGCAGCTGAGAAAAGGGGCATTTGGGGTGGTTGTGGTACGAGTGGGTTTGTGATGGTGGTGTGGGTGTGCTACGCTTAGGATGAGTGCTGCCCCGTTACTGGTAGTGTTATCGCTTTGTGTCCCGGAGAGACAGAAGACAAAGATCCTTCTTTACATTCTGAGCAGAGCACCTCCTGGGTGCGAAAAGAGCATTCGTTGTAACCAGTACTGTCTGGGTTCAGTACCAGAAATACAGCTTGCCGGCTGCTGGTGGGATCTCACTTCATGAAAATGCAAAACCTTTTCACCACACAGTAATGAACTTGGTCTCCTCTGTATGGAAACATTTAACATTTTCCTTCGTTCTGGTTTTGTAAGTTAAAGGTTTGAACGCAGCTACTATGACGACCAGGACCCAACCATCAGGTTAGAAGGGTGTGAGACCAGACCAGGAGAGTAACTAGTCATTCTGTCCCTCTTGACAAAATGACACCTTTGTGCTTACATTATATAGTATTTTATAATTTTACATATTCAAGTGGCGCGGAAGCGCGGTATGGCTTTGCATGTAAACAGTGAAGACCTTGTATCATAACCAGCAGTTGATCAATAAAATGCTATGTGAAATGGTGGAATTTAATCGTCTCATATCGATCAGGTTTCATAAAGATGATCTTATTTGGTTGCGCAACTAGCTTGGTTAGCTGGCAGCATAGCACAAACAGCAACGCTGATAACGCAACGGTAAATAGCGTTTGTGTCAGTCACAATTCTCATCCCACTGTTTTTGCAGTTAGGGCACAAGAATGAGTAGGATGGCTGTCAAAAAAAGGGGGCAGACCAGGCATTTATTTGGAAAAGACCATAAAGTAAGTTATTCAGTCACCAGAATCCCAGAATCATTTAGTCCATAAACAGTGCTGCCAGAAATCCCATTTATTGCCGGGAAGATATTCCGTAAATCTTCCATATCTACTTTTATGGGTCTCTAGGAGAAAACCTTTTAGGTGCTATTTTATGTGTTCCTTTCCAGAAAGTTAGGATGTGTTTGTGAGGGAGACAGAGTGTAGGAGAGTGACAGGGGTGTTATGATACGTATGAATGAGTACCAAACTGGTGTGCAAAGTGAAAGTGAATTCCTGCTTCATATAAGTTTTAGATATTTTAAATACACACATAAGTAAAAGTTAAATTGAGACTGTGTTGCCAGGGCTGTTCTTTATTTTTTATAGTCAGTGTTTTTTGTTGGGAAAAGTAATGACAATTAAACACATTTTTGATTAGATGTTATGAATCATTCCCTAGATGACAAACTCACTAATAAATTGCAGCAAAAAAAAAAAACAATTCGTTCAGTCTTTTTATAGCCCACTGAGAAAATTTCATTCATTTTAACATCTTACGTTTGTACTTAGATGTTGTTATGCCATAGTGTACAAGACAGACACAAGTCGCACCAAAACTCAGTCTCGTTCGCTCCCCCAACTGGGCCTAATTAGCCAGTTAATGCAGAAGGCAGAGATCCAGTGTGCCATGACAATGAGATGCATCCCGGGAAATGACCAAGTGCTGTCAGGATGCATTTGTGACTCAGACTGCGCTACATTACACAATAAATGGAGGCAGGCCTGATTGTGAAGATGGCCCGTCGGACTGAGCCAAAACTGTCAGAGGAAAATGTGACCTCCCCGCAATTAAGACTCACATGGTTTGCTCCGATTAGGCCAGGAAGTGGCTTATATGTTGGCTCCCATTTTCAAAATATGAGTCCTAGAAGATATTTTTGCATTTTGTGGGATGTTTACTGGAGGTCTTCAGCATCTCTCACCTCAACGATGTGCTTTTAGCCATTATGTATGGGATTTATATTTTTTTCATTTGACTGCGTTTTCACCTGGTGGAAGAATTTTATGCAGCAAATGTTCCATGCAAGATGATGCCTCGCCGAGCAAAGCGTTTTACGCTGCACTGACTCACTGGAGAAATCGCAAGATTTATTTTGTTGAGTGAGGTTCCTGAAGATTTATCTCAGATGGGCGTGTTTAGACGGGAGCTGAAGTGAACGGAGCAGGCCTGTATTCTACTGAACACATGCGGTCCCTGCGCAATTTCACTTTCCTCCAGTGAAGGGTGCTGTGATCACGTCCTTAGCCAGGTAGAAAAAAAGGCAGCAGCTCAGGTGCTCGATTCTGGAGCTGGACAGAGCGGCCAGCAAGTAGGGCACAGTATTTAAGGGTCCAGCCTGCTCACTAAGAACAGATTGGCCTGAGGGCCGGAATACTGCACCCTTATTATAGGAGACAGTGATTTAAAAAAAAAAAAGAAAATACATGTCCTTCTGTATAAATTAAGTCTGTTCAAGGTGAAGGAATATTTGATGTTTCTGTTTTACAAGCATCATACACTTTATGCCTGCTTTCGGCTGTATTGTTTGACTATTCAGTATAATTGTGAATTAAACTGTAACGCAATAGAGGGCAGTTTTACTTGATGTAATAGGGTCAGTAAAAAAGAAAACAGATGAATAGGTCAGTCAGATACACTGAGACAGGATATTTATTTTATTTATTGGATTTATTGAGTAAGGACAGCACAAAAGACAATGTTACATGTGAAAACAATGCAACCGTTGTTTTGTACGGAGGTTTTCTAGCCAAAGGCTAATTTGCAAACCCAGTCCTTGGTTGGACTTTTGTAAAGATGTCATCCCATTCATATCAAAACGATGCCGTACATCTAAACCAGGGTGATATCATCAGCGGTACAGGCAGAGGCACACACAACAAGATTTCTTTTTTAACTATGTAGTTCTGTTTAATGAATATCATACACAAAATGGCCAGTCAACGGTAGTACTGCATATTACTATATTTCTGCCTACCAAAGTACCCGTATGGAATTATTTTCTCCCATTTATTATATATCATATTTTGTCTTGTATCCAATGGTTGCTTGTGGCTGTGAGTGTCATTATTGTGCAGTCAATAGTGTTCTTTACATCATCAGCAAAGAATGCATTTTAGTGTAAAACGCAGACTCACCAGTATAACCTTGAGTTGGACAGATGGGATCCCTCAAGTTTGCCCGGAATACCTGGTAGTGGTGGATGTATAAGGGTGTGAAAACGCCATACTTATCTATACCTCTGGTACCGTATTCAATTCATCCATCCTAGTAAGGGTTGCAGGGTTACATCTCTGTGAGACACCCCTTCAAAATGTATCAAAGTGTATTACACAACTATAAAGATCAATTTGGCCAGTTAGATTTCTGTCCGTAAAGGCAGCCCATTGTTGGTGAGGTATCCTTTTTGCCATATTTGGCTAGGCAAATTTTTACTGCCAAGAAACAATATGATTATGTTTCATAGAGTGTTCAGTTAAGAATAATTGAACGATACTCTGTTTAACATGTGGCACATTCCCCATTAATAAGATAGATCTTCCTGTGATTTCATATTCCTTGAACATTTTGCTCCAGTTCAAGAGACAGTGACACCCAGTCAGGCACATATTCCGCTTTTGCCTTTGACTGCAAAGCTAACCTTCCTTGAACGCCTTGGCATTTGGACTTTATCTCGTCTACCTCAATGAAAGCTCGTTTTGGCAGTCGTAGGATAACCTGGGTTAGTGCTGCTAATCACTGCTGCTTCAACCAGGCCTGCTGGTCTCCATCAACTTGTATTTTTAGAGTGTTAGATCACAGAGCTGCAGTGAAAACCATTCACAGGTACAAGATGTTTTTTCCAGCGGTGATGCCGGTTGCCATGTCAGGTCCTTCTTTGAAGAGGATCACGTAGAGCAGTCAAAACAACAAAAGTGTCCTTCCCTAAAAGAGTTTCAGCTGCTTTTTGATCCCAGCTGACAGAGCACAGTCACCGAGACTATATAAACACACGGCTAAAAACACTCGCCAACACGCACGTACACACCGCCATCAATGAGCACAACACAGCCATTTGTGCAATTATAAACTGCGTCAAAGACGAAAACCCATTTGTGGTTTGTGTGGAAATAAAAGCATCTGTCACACTGAAGTTCGTACCCCGGCGCTGATATCTCCACGGTGTCAGTCTGGGGGTGAGTTTTTTTTCTGTGGCGGTGGGGTGTGTCACCGCAGGCCTCTGTCTGTCTCATCGCTCCCTGTCTCTAACCATTCATCCCCCCTCTCCTGACAGCCGTTGGCCATGCAGAACGCAGCCTGCTAGCCTGATAATTCATATTCCCAACAAACACTGCAATGGGGGGACTGACACCTGGGGGAAGGGGGGGTCTGGATAGTCTCATTTGGATGACAGAGAAGTTGCTTTTGTCTGTCTCTGTGGTTCCCAGGGATGAGCTCCATCACTCAGGGCCATGCTGCTCGTGCACTCTCCCCCCCCACCCCCCCTTTGCCCCGATCACACCCCTGGGCCGTGCTGCTGGCCGGCGTCATTTCGTTTGAGATCAAGGAGCCGTGAGTCGGCAATCGGTCTGTTGTTGATCTGCAGGGAAGGATCGATGGGAATTAAGGAATTCCCAATCCTGTTTCTCTTTCTTCGTCCGTCTCGGCCATGAGGAGACGTCGTCATGAGATTGAGACTCAGCTCATTAAGGGGAACAGAGGGGAGGATAATGGATCGGGATCCTCAGAGGTGGGTCTTCATTAAACACTGGCGTTATCTATCCTCTGGAAGGCATCGAGAGTCTTTGCGGGCTAGGAGTGCGGAGGATAACAATTACCGGTATCCATTGTTCAAATATCTAGTCTTCTTCCATTTATTATAATTTAATGAAGGCGGAGTATTGGTTGCAACAGATAGAGTTATTCTGTACCCCAACCTCTGCATCTGAAACCTCCGAAACCAAAGCAGTTGAAGGCACTTATCAGCTAAGCAACAAAATGCGATCTGCTCAGGCCCCTGCAGGCAAAGTGTATTCATTAGCGATAACTCTCTCTCTGCCGTAGGACAAATTATTCTCGCCTCATATATAACATTGGTTATACCTCTGAACAAGGCGAGGTAATCCTTCCGGAACCAATGCAAGATTTTCCATCGGGACTGGAGCAGAATCTGTAAGCAGCGAGCCCTCAAATGTCTCTCCCCACTGAGGAGTATTGATTGAACTACTGGCCAGTGATGGTAAGTGCTGGAAACAATTGTTCCCACCTCTGACACTGTGGCCTCAACTGCTAAAACCAACAAAGGACTGTTTTAGCATGCCCCTCACTATAAATAGGAAGCTTCAATGCTTTCCAGAAAAGAGCATAAAGTCTCTTACCAGGGTTGACATCACAGCCGAAGCCAAGAACATGAGCAAAAAATCCATTGCCACCAACTTGGCACAAATGACAGAATTTGAGCCAAAATGATCCCACAGAGTGACATAGGACAGGTTATTAAAGAGCATCCGAGTCCCCGAAGCTTCAGTACATAATCTGGAGATGATGAATACAATGTGCGAAGCTACATTTACACATAAAGCAGATCTTTCATCGCAGTCATGGCTGATCCTGCTGTTCAACCACCTGTCGCACACTTCAGATGTCAAGGCCGAAGTGTTCTGGGACCACCGGTGTCTCGTGCTTCTGCGGTTTCACCCCGTTGTTTTTAACAAAGTGTCATCATTGCATCTGGCAAACTTTCAGAGAGATGTGCATTCACTGGGGGAAAAAAGAAAGAAAGAAAACAGGCTAGATATTTACACAAGACTACGGCAGCAATCTCTGCTTCCCAGAAACCAAATCTCGCAGCTTTTGCTCACAAACCCAGTTCCTGAACCACTTTGTCTGCTGTCCTCCCTCATGGCTACTAGGGATCAAGCTAAAATTCAAGCAAGGGACACGGAACCAGTAAAAGGAGAGCTTTTATTCTTACTGTGTCCCAGAGAGAAGCCCCGCCCCCCTTGATAAATCAGTTTATCGTACAAGGTACTTCAGCATGTTTTCCCCACACAGGACAGTTACATAAAATGTCTTCCTTTTAAATTCCTTACCACATACAGTTTTAGTCCCTGTCCCAAGCTGTTCTGAACTGATACTGTTGGTAAATTTCTGGCATTACTGAATTTAATAAAGCGAAAGAGGAATATCTTAAAGTGAAGTGCACAAAGGAGGACTATTTGATGCTTTAAAAAAAACTAAGGTCAACAGTTTTCTTTTGTGTTGCCTCATACTGTATTCCTTTGTATACTGTGAACTAAAATCAGGGGTAACAGGTGGAGCAGAGGATTCAGCCACAGACCTATGACCTACAGATATGGAGGTTCTGTTGCTGAAACCGTAGGAAGGCTCCCTACCATTGAATTGGACCACCAGAATATCCAGCTGAATTTAACAAGAATTTGCAGGTTAATTTGGATGAAATGCTCAGCTAAGAAAGTGCAAGGTAATGTTATGCTGTATTATTACAGTGCACAACTACTTGTGCATCTGAAATTCTGTATTAAAGTATCATGTGAGACAGGAAACCACCAGTAAATCTCTATCAGTACTACATATGCATGTCAGCTAGCCATTAATGTCCCACCCTGCAAAAATATATTTGAATCCAATCAGAGCAACAGCCATAAAGCTTAGACACTAGGAGTCATCGTTCTTAGCTCCTGCATATGAACCACGCTTTGGTGCAAATGTTAACGGTTCTGAATCTACATTTATTACCCAGGACTTATTACCCACAACAATCACCGGCTTAATTATGCAACAGAGTTAATCACTAATCAGTCAGATTAGTTTACAATGAGGCTGATAAAGTCCTTGAGAGGGGTAAATATAGACCCCATTTTTCAATTATGCGTAATGAGCGGCCATTTCATTACTTTTTGTGTCATGAGGAGCTAAGATCACGGTTTATAAGCTTTCTGCCTGCCACCCTGCTGGGGCTGATTGCCCATGAATGCCAGGCAAACTTACAGCTCCCTCGGTGGGCAGCAGGGCACCCTTAACTGCTACCAGTCTAGTTACTAGGCAGCAGTCTGATAAACACTGACTCCAAATCACACAATATGGAAAAGGTCAGTCAGACATGGCAGATTTGGATGAAACTGATTAGGTCATACATATATTGTTAGTTAAATTGGCTGAACAGGTCAGTCATAGTCAACTATATTACTTAAACTTGAATGCCGTGATTGTGTTACCGGTTCAGACTGGTAACAGCTATAACTAATTGCATTTGGATAATACAGAACCATTACTGGTATTATGACGTTAATTTGGTGATAACGCCATAGCTTGTGTTCTTTGTGTGAACTGAATTAGTGAAGAGTGGACATGTCGGCGTCTGCCAGCCACAAAACATCAAGGACTGTAACTGGGAGGTGCCATTTTCATGGCCTGGTATGGAGGCCGTGCTACAGTTTCAGCCACAGGAGTTGGATGGATGAGGTTACATGCTAGAATCTCCTAGCTGTTAATGTATTCTTAACTGCATTGCTACCTTCCACATAGAATATCATCCCTGTCTGTTTCATTTAACCATGTAACACAGAATGGGAGCTTCAGCAAGAATGACCTTATTAGAGGTTTTGTCATGTGATCCAAGTCCTTTGGGGGGGCACTGCATATAAGATTATCGCCATTGTTTTATTGCATTGACCGGGCAGGTGAGCAGTGGTATCTTCTCTCTGGCGCCCTCTGGTGGACAATGGAAAGCCATGTTGCTGACTGTGCAACCCGTCGGTCACTATCTGAGATTAAAGGCCCTCTGTGACCATAGATCAGCAAATTTCTTGGGGCAAAATCATTGTTGGTGTTTTCTCTGGCTGCTGCTCTAAGTGCAGGCCTCGCAACTCCTCTTTGAAAGATATTTTTCAAAAGTTAGCGGTATTTTTCATGGGAGGGCACTTAGGACTCAGAACAGAACACTTTCAATTGCTCAGGCAACCCCAGCCCCTCTGAACATCCCTGATTTGACCTCTTTATGCCATGCATCCAATTTCCGAAACCGCTTAATTCCAACTGGGGTTGCGAGGAGGACCGAAGCCTAGCCCAGGAACTATGGGCGCAGGCGGGAACTAACCAACACACCGCAGGGACCTCTTTGTGTATTTTATCTATTACAGTAAAAACTGATAAAGCGTTTTTGGACAAATACATCGTTGACCTCAGGTTAACCCATTATTCCAGGCATTGACTGATAGAGGGGACTAAGCATCCTGATTGCAGGTCTGAGGCCATATTCCATACAAACCTCCATTAACAAAATCAACCCATCATGAGATCAGTACTTCACATGTGTTATTCAAATGTATTATTCACTTCTTGTTCCTCCAGTAGTTCCTCCAGTCTTTCCTTCAGTAGTTCTTTCAGTAGTTCCTCCAGTCATTCCTCCAGTCGTTCCTTCAGTAGTTCCTTCAGTCATTCCTCCAGTCGTTCCTTCAGTAGTTCCTCCAGTAGTTCCTCCAGTCGTCCCTTCAATAGTTCCTCCAGTAGTTCACAAAGGTTAACAAATATAGTGGCAAATACTGTCACCCAGTTAGTCTTCTGCATATCTTTGGACCATGGCAGGAAACCTGCACTATAACATGCAAATGTAAAAGGCAGAGGCAGGATTTGATCCCCGAGCCCAAGAGGAGTGAAGCAATAATACAATAACACTACCTGCTGAGCCACCAAAAATGTATACATGCTTCCATTAAACAAGGTAAATCCCAAAGAACAAACCTATGATCTGCGCAATGACCTTTGGCTCAGTAACGGAAAAGTGAGACACAGGCAGACAGACAGGCGCACGGCTATGACAGAGGGGTCAAAGGTCGTCACGCTGTTTGACAGGCAAGCAAGATAAAAAGTAAGATATTTTGGACACTTCAGCAGAACAAGTGAGGCAGAAAAAAGTCTATTTAAATCTATTTAATCTATATTTAAAGATTAAGAAAGTATCGTATTCATGGGAAAAATCTTGTAGCCTGCTCCAATGATTATGTAAGAAAGGGTCTCACTATCATTTATGATCTATGTAATTGGAAGCACTAAGAGTGAACCTTGAGGATCAATTGGAATAAGAAGCTTAGTTAAATAATCTGGAACAAGCCCATTTAAAGCCTCAGACGGCAAAAGTAGCGATAGCGGGCTGTTTGGAGAGCGGAGACTTGCCGGGACATTTCTGTGAGCATCGCATGACTGACAGGTGGAGAAACTTGCAAAATGACGCAAAAAACTAAACCGTCAAATTCCACAGGAAAAGCTCAGGCGAGTGAAAAATGAATGACGGCTCATAAAGGCTGCACTTGAACATGGCCAAGAAGTGTACATACTTTGGTGAGTCTAGTGTGGAGTCACCCTTCTGTCTCCAGCAGGGGGAGCTGTTGCACGCAGGCTTCCTTGGAGTCAGTGTAGTGCCTTGCAATGCCTTTCTCACATTTTTTTTCAATCCCTGGAATTTACCAAATGCAGATGGTCGTTATATACAGTGAAACATACTTCCCTGCTAATCCAACATCAAATCAATCTTGCTCAATGTAAGGAAAGCACCATTACGGTGTATGGGGGTGTAATAAACTCTGGGGCATGATTTTTCACTGAAGGACATTGTCTCAGATTACACTGCCCCACCCCCCCCCGAAAATGTATGTGGGTATTCCTTTTATTTAGCCTCTTGCAGTAGCTTGTAAAACATTTATTCAGCCACTGTAACATTCTGTCATACGTATGAAAACTACCCATGTGACATTTAAAATACCATACTTCAAACTTTACAGTGTGAAGTTCTTCTGCATGTTTGCTGTTTCTCCTCTGTTGGTTTGAGATAGACCAGCCTGCTGTAGTAATGAGCAGAGTTTATAAGAGCCCGAAAATCATTTTTCCATTATTGTATTTTACATATGTAAATATGACTGAATTATCTTTAAGGAGTCAGGAGTCACTCTGCGTTTCACAATTATGACACAGACCGATGATTCGAGCTGCTTGGTAAACACCACAGTAACCACTGTTATCTAGTTTCAAAAGTAACTCATTAACACTATCCGATGGAAATTTATGTATTTATAAATTCATAAATCTATGCATTTTTATCAGTGACTTTACAGTTTATAAGTTTATTAGGGTATTAAACCAGGTACATCTGCTATGGAAATTAATATTCAAGAATTCTAGAATTAGTATTCAGTCCTCTGTATTCAAAAACCACCAATAGCGGGTAACTCATATGCCAAAGCAGCTGAGTGGGCTTACTGAGCATGCCCAGAACATGCAAACTCTATTTACCCAGAATGGCAACAGGGTTTGAACCCTGACCTTGTAGGTGTGGGGCAGGGGGGTTCAGAATTTGGAATATGATTGGATTGGTTTGGGTTGGGGGCCCCAAAATTATATGCTTTCATGGGGCCCAAAATCTCTAGCAGTGCCCCTGAGCGTAAGGAGAACGTGTGTCCCAACATGACCTGAACCACTTTGGTCAGGTACCCAGTTATATAAAAGGCAAACAAAAGTTAGCTGTGGATTTAGTGTCCAAAAATCAACAAAATGCAAATCGCTCCTGATCATTATTGATCACCTGCAGCATGTGTGGAAGTAATTAAAAGCCTCTCCCCTCCATTGCATTTTAAGAAGCAGAGTGACGCATTTGCGACGCACCAGGGCCGGCGGCAGATGTGTCAGGTGCAGAGACGCGTGTCAGATGGGGGAGCGGCAGTCTCCTGGGTGGCCCACGTCAGGACGCCCCCCTCCCCCCAAAACCTGAACTATCGGCTTATCGACTCCTGCATTGCTGAGATAGATGGAGCCAAATCAGCACGTCTCAGGAAATGTCACATCCTCGTGTGCCCACCAGGATGACCCCGCCCTTGTCTCCTTCCCTGCTCCCTCCCCACACCCACTTTTCCAGCGAATCAGATGTGCCAAAGCGCCGACGCGATTGGTCCGCAATATCAGGTTAACTTGAATGCACGCTGGGACTCCTAGGGGTGAGTTTGGGTGGTGCGCTCCTCCCACCATTAAAGCATCATTCTAAAGTAAACCATCTTAAAGGGATCCACGGACTTATCTCTCTCCCGCCTTTTTTAGGCTAAATTTGACCCTGCTATTCATTGTTCACTTATTTTGAATGCACCAGCAGAAAAAGCGGAACAGAATCCTTGCAGCTCCTCTGCCGGGCGAGTAACAGGCGCGCTAAGTGGGAAGGAATGAGAACAGGCTGTCTTACAAGTTTTTAAAATCCGTCCTATTAAGTAAGTCAGATTTAATTAGGCACCTTATGACACAGACCCTGCCTCACCATTCCTTCCGCAGTGGCCCCTGACCATGAACTCTGGTTGACTCATCAGGACTGATGAGGTGCGATGAGGTGGAGAAAGAGAGAACTGAAGCTTAAAAACCCTGGCGGACGTCAGGGTATCCATGGACCGTGGGATGCATCTGAAAGGGGGCCGGAGGCATGGGGGTGGGGCAACAATTCACCTCCACTTGCCTGCTTGCTTTTAAAAAAACACAGATAGAATTTGTGATTTTTTTTAACGCAGATTTAACAGCCTGAATTCAATTATTGGTAGGTCATTTTCTCATTGCATTCTTAATGGCCCCATTCCGGATTGTTCCCTGCCTTGTGGCTGTAGATTCTGGGATTGGCTCCGGATCCTGCCAACCCTGAATAGGTTACAGAACATAGGTGGATGGTTGGGTGGATGCTCAGGTAAGCACCCGGGCATGGGCCTGGGTGCCCACCAGGTCCGCAATCCATGCGAGCATCGCGGACTCAGTTACGGCATGTTTAGGCCGCGTGTTAGGGGCACGACGCAAATCCCCTTCTGGCTGGTGGATGAGCGGAGAGCCCATCGTGCGCCAAGCCCCCCTCCCGCTCTCCCTGAAGGGCCATGTTACTCGGCGGTCGCTAATCTCATTTTCTGCAAAACTGGAGAGTGAAGTGGTGAGAAAGGGGGACTCGAAAAACGGCGCCAAAGCTTTTTGTTTTTCGGGGCTGTCATTACCGCTTACCAATTACCTTCATTACCGTTGCGGCTGAGTAGCTGAAGCAGCTACCTTGAACATCAGTTGAGGCTTTCCAGCTGCAGATAGAGCACCAGTTATAAATAAGTCCACTTCTAATAAGGCTTCCCAAAGGGCTAAAATGTTCACTCTCCCGGTGAGCAACAGCATCATCGAAATGGGCAACATCACTCTCCATTGTGTGGTCCTGTGCCATAGGGACCCTTTAACTTCTGGCTCAGAAGAGAGTCTGAATCCCCCCCCGAGCAAAGTGGTTCTGTCAATGACACAGCGGACAGTCCAGCACATGGGGAACACCTTTGGGGCAGGAAACGTCTAGCTGCGATTTGCGATTAACGAATGAGACGGTCTTTATCTTTCCGTTTCTCGCCTATTACGCGTTATTCCTGAGGTCGTCCTGTGACGTCACTCTGTCTCCATCCCAAGTCTGGCTCACAACAGGAAGCCTGCGTCGTAATGTACGCCATTTCCGATAATTTCGCCTTTGAAGGAAAACAATGCGCCAGCCCTTAATGGGCGCCGTCTGTTCATTTAGCTGCCAGCTTCCACAGGGTCAGGATGGAAAATGAGAAACGAGAGGGGTGAACACATATAGATGACACGCGCCCATGACGATCGTTTCATCATTAATTGTGGGCACGTTAATTCATCAGCTAATTAGCATTAATTGGGAAAAAGATCTGAAGTAAAATGAAGGAGGACTAGGGAAACAGAGTTAATAAATATAATTTGATTTTAATGGTACATTACGGGGTCTAGCTGTCTTAGAGGTAGTGTGATTCTGGAGGGCAATAGAAAATAAATCAAATTTTGCACTTACATGTGGAAACTGAAAGCTTATTGAAAGGCTTATCTAAGCACTTATGAGGAAGAAGGTCACCTGGACTTTATTCCAGGCAGCCTAAGGATACCCGGGATGGGATGTCAGTCCATCACAGATGTCATTCATCTGGTCCTGGAGGCCAGAATCCCCCAGTTTCCAGATTTCCCTGTTCAACACAAACCTTCAAATCAAATAATTACCAGGTTCATTCGGTGTGTTTGAATACTGGAATCTGCAAACTAGCCCTCCCAGACCAGAACTGGGGAGCCCTGACAAATATGCACACATTATATGCGATGCAGAAGCACAAATCAGCCTGAATATCTTTGGACTGCAGAAAGAAACAGAGGGACGGCTACCAAACTCCAGGAGCGCATGCGAAATGCGCACACACAACAAAGCCAGGATTTGAACACAGAGGCGTGGAGTTCAGATACTGTAGTGCGGCTGCATTAGTGGGTGTGAATCTCATGACGGACTGGCATGTGTTCCATGCAGGGTGCCCCTGCATTTTGCTCCGTGCTGCGATCAACCTCAGCACCCCTCCCCCCATGAACCTGCACTGTTTGAGGGTGTGTGAGGGTGCTGGGAGAAGAGTGAAGGGCGTTTGCGCTGTTTCGCAGGCTGTCCTCCTGACACGCCACCTGCGTCGTGTCCCTCTGAATGGTTTCTGATTACACACCATGAGCTGCTGTGCAGATGCCTGTAACCACATCTACTGCATTCGTGGAATTTAATTAATTCAGTTTCCTGCCTTTTCAAAAATATGTCACTACATAAAAAAAGAGAAATTATTGTGTATTAATAAAACATTTTAATACCTCTTGTTTTCAGTACTAACTGATGTCTTCTTATAACTGTTTTATGTTCTTATAGCTGTGTACAGTGACTATTGCCCTTAAGCAATACAATACCAAAGGCCATATATTTGTTTTTTGTCTATAAAAAAAAGCGATGCTGACATTTTCAAACAGAGCACATTGCAGCTCTTTGGATTCTATGACAGGCAAGTTAACTGGGAAGCAAGCAGTGCCTGAAATCCTGAGAATGGTGAGGCCATTGTAGTGTCAATACTGAGAACCACAGAACGTTCTGATCAAAGTACAACACAGTCTTACCTAAATTTTGTGTTGTTACTGCAGCATTAATTGGGAGAAGAGAAGATACAGTATCTCACACCCACTTCCAACAAATTTTGTCAGGAAGAGGAGAAAAAGGCAAACGGCAAGTTTCCCAATGGGTTTAAAATGATACAGAGGGGTTTTTATAGGAACGCATTTCATCTTTTCTCTCTATAGCTCCAGAGAAGATCAGCAGTCTTTGAAAGGAACACAGATTTTGAATTTATGGGTTCCTTTAACTGAGGACATTACATATCAGGATATGACATTTATGAAGAAGATCCAAACAGACCTATAAAATGGGCTGAGGTCACATCTACTGGGAGTCAGAGGTGAGAAGCTTTGTACCCAGTCAAAGCAGCTTCAGGACAGAAGCACAAGACGGCTGTTCTTGTGTTTTTTCTGATTTCTTCTGTATAAATAACTACCAGCGGTCTAATATTCTGCTTTGTTGTTAATAAAACCACGTCTTGACATCTGATTTGCCATACATGGGTTTGTTATGAACTCAGAAACAGCCTGACACAGATACTGTTGTTTCTATTATTACCCATAAGGCTTTGCCAATTATCACATGATTACTTGAAATGATTGATCAAAGTAGCTTGCTGATAGTGAAGTATTCCTTGTACTGTGGTTACTTACACATCACTAACCCCTAAGTTGTTAGGAAAACAGGGTACCTCAGTATGAAACTGCTTCTAGACTTAAAATTTAATCAGAACTCAAAAAAGGCGATTGGTCAACGAGTATGACATGTCTAAGGTTGTTTTGTATAGACACAAAACTGTCAACAAGCATACAGATTGCTGAGAAGTTTAATGTTTAATATTTAATGCATCACTGCTGTTGGGAAATATACATGCATAGGTCATTTTCTAACAGTTGTAGGTATAGTTCGTCTTTTAGGTTTGTATTTGACAAGCTTATGCTTCTACAATGTAGTATCTTCTGTAATTTTGATATGTTCATGTTTACAAACGGGACAAGCACTGAGAGAGACTCGCTCACGGCTTGGCTGGTAACAATTCAAAGCATGACCATCTCTCCATGAATGATTTAAACCACACCCTGCCCGACAAACTGAGGGACAAACACACACAGACATATGCAGGCACACGCTTGACTGGTGCTGATCACAATTAAACATATAACTTGTCCCGTTCAGTCCCTCAGTCTTTGACCGAGGATGGATTTTGTCCTGTGAAGAATCTCTGAGCACATTTCTCAGCGCATCACCACAGTACCGATGACTTAAAGTTTTTCTTTTCTGAAAATGTGAATGCATACAAATAATAGTACATTAGGTAGTCGTTTATTTAGATTGCACACTTCCACCATGCAATCCCCGGTGACATGCTAGTGGAGTTTGTGATTTCCTGTAATATTTGCCACAAGATCATTTAATCTGAAAACAAATTGCGCAAGGAAAAATGAGGAAGAGATTTGGCATAACAAGCTGTATTGCCCTACGTTTTCAGAAGAGGACAGTGCTGTGCCCCAGAGCTTTCTCTGCATTTTCATTCATACTTCGCATCCTTAAGGGGCTCTGAATGTGAAGCAGCACCGAGCGTCCAATTGTGAGTGAATCGGTGAGAGCGACCATGACGATCCTGCAGCTTCCTCAGCCTGGAAAAGGGCGCGAACACACATCTGTTACGAAATCCGTTAGCAGAACCCTTGACTGGCTCCTCCGATCTCAGACATACTGGGCAATAATTTGTTTCCCTTCTGGCATTTCTAAAGGAGATTGATGTTTATCGTGTCTCCGTGTTATACTGCTGTAAAAAGAACGGAGGATTCTGAGTTCATTGTTTATCTGACCTCCAGTTTTGTTACAAACTGCATTTTCTCTTCATCCATTCTCAGCCAAATCTTCAACTAGGTCTTCATTTAGTTTTAACTCAGTTCAACTGCAATTTATTTAAAGGTGTAATGAGTTTCTGTCTAGCAGCACAGTTAGTTTCTGATCATCTTCAGTAAAAACTGTGCATTTCATTCTGAAGAGAACCTTGGATACCTTTAAGTGGAAGTTCTGGAAAATAAGTCCTATTTGCATACCACTGTTTTTGTTGAACTTTGCATTACAAGAGTTTATGGGGCTTTTTCTGTGTCATTGGGTGCATAATATATATGTTTACAGAACAGGTACTATATGACCACATCTCTCTGGTTTCTGTTATTTTACTGACACTGATATCCGTAGACAGGAGGATTTAGAAACAGGACTTTGGCATTTTAGATGCCACGGATAAAAGGTATCCAGGGCTGTATTACGAACCTCAGTACTGTAAGAAAGCGAGAAGGGTATAAATTATTAAGTTGAAATCCATTCATAAGAGAGCTTTTAAAGCTAGCCTGCCCTGTGTAACATCTGATCATGAATACATTTATAATTTTATAGAATACTGATTAAAAGACTTTCCCTAGTCTAAATCAGCCCACGTTTTAACCAATTAAAGAGCTGGATGTTTAAGTCATTTCAGTTAAGGAACTTGGTCGATGGTACAACTGAATTTTCCTCAAATCAACTTCTTTAAGCAACTGCTGATAATTGCAAAGTGACCCTACAGTCGTCATGGCACAGTCGTTATGAACATACATTGGATAGGCTTAAAATTAATAATATTCTTATATTAGCATTTGTTAATATAAGAAGTCACTCTTTGGAATGGTCATCAGCACTAAGGCATCATCATTCTGTGCAGTTAGGTTCCCTTTGGAGGGTAGCTGCCAAGTATGTGTAGAGCTCATGGTGCTGACATATAATCTAGGGCATCATTAGGCACCTTTTTTTTTGGGGGGGGGGGGGAGAGTTTAGCTTGCCCAAATAAAAAAATGTTTTTTTAGCTCCACCAAATAAATGTGTATTTTTTGGCTCAAGTCACGAATAGCCCCAGGAACTGGTGCCTTTACTGTCAAGCTACTAGCTCAGTTTCATCATAATCAAGGCAATATGCATGGTGTGGAGG
>JAODKF010000040.1:19783050-19796048 GCA_026779585.1 Mormyrus proboscirostris | reverse complement strand
CCCAGCCACGTGCCTGTTCTGACTCACTGCGTGCCGCTGGCTTCCCCCTCACCAGGGCGTTTGCCATGGCTCAAACAAGGGGCCTAATCAAGCACATCGATAACAAGTTTACGGCACTCAAGTGCCCCAGCCGCAAAACCGAAGATTTGCTGAATTCATTTTAAAGCCGTGCCTCTTTTGATGTTTCCGTAAAGCAATCCAATTAGCATTTTAGCTCGCAGCGCAGTGTTATGAATTTTTATAGCATACAATCAGAGCTCCCCCCCATTTATATAGCAATTTATATTTTATTTGAGGATTACTATGACCGATTCATTTCATCTCGAAGACACCAGCCTTTAGCGTTGATCTTCAGGTAATGAATAGAGATAATTAAATCGGCACTGGGGGCTCCACCCTGCGTGGGTGGATTCAGAAGCACCAGGTGGGCTGTGTGTTCTGGCCCAGAAACCAGTATGGAGGGAGGGGGCTTCTGGGATAGAGACCGGAGCTTTGTCTTTCCTCGAAGACGGCGTAGGAGTGAAATACAGAGGCTCTTGCGTCCGCCCACTCACGGCCAAGCACCATCCTGACGGCATGAGAGAATTTGGACATGCTCTTCTTTTTTGCAATAAACCAGTTTTATTATTTATTTTCTGTTTCTTCAAATTTTATCATATCCTTTGTAATATAAAAATATGGAGCTTAGGCTTAATGCTGCAATCTATCACTAAGTCGACAAAATGGTGTTATTACTTTTGTCTCTTTGTTTTCTTTTTTGTAAGTTTTTGAGCGCTGAAAGATGTCCCTCGGCTCAGCCCCACCTTGGAAATGTGCCAGCAGCTTCGTAATACCTGAGCCTCAGATGGGCCAAGGCTTGAACGACCTTATGACTGGATTGGTTGGGGCTCGGAACTGGCTGGCTAGATTTAGCTGAAAGTGAGAAGTCTGTTTGGATGATGGAGTTTTAGTGTTTATGATGTGCAGTATGATGACCAGCCTATTCCATTAAGCTTATCAAGATTGAGCATACACTCACGATCAGTAAATGACATCAGTGGAATATTCTCCTAGCTAAAGTCACGCTTCTATTCAGTATGCCTCTCCTTGCTTATTCACAGCTCATGTCTGTTGCCCTGTAAAAAGACTTCAATCTACTAGCCCTCCTGCTTTTATCTACTAGATGAAAAAGCTTTGATTTCACACACCCACACACATGCACAGGGACACGCAATTAGCCAAACGCAAACAACGCAGCCAATTTAAATGCATGAACATGCGAGCTCGCGTTTCTGTCTTTGTGGGGGACCACCAATTTATGCAATTAAGGAATAACACACCACACCATAAAGACATATAGTAGACAAAGTTGTTAAAAAGGTTTTATTTAGTGGGGACATTTTCCTCGTAATTTGCTTGCACATATCTAATGGAATTGGTACAAGCCCTTGTGCAGACATACTCAAGACATTTTTCAAGTCTTTCTCCTAGCAGAGAAAGACTTAAAATGGCTTCTGAGTTGAACATGCTGTTAGAATCACATGGGAGGGCAACTTGGCCTGCACCAAGGAGTGGAGAGGAAGAGAGGAGTGAGGAGGGGAGGGGACAAGATTTCTTGCCACATTGTGTGCCTGCCCCCCCCCGCTGTCTTCCCATCTGGCCCAGTAGTCTTCACCATAGAGAGATTCACTCCAAGACACACACTGGTCTCCAAGCCTGAGCTAGAGTGATCCTGACAGAGTGAAATGCCACACCTCTTTATTCGGTGATCGCTCTCTAGCTGTACCTTCTACAAAGCTGTTTTGTAACGCTTGACGTTTCCCATCCTGCTCTTCAGGGACCTTCGGACACTCTGCGTTTTTTGCTCCCTCCCAGCTCCCAGAAGCAAAAACTTGGACTGTCTGAGGGTCCACGAGGACTGGGTGGAGAAACGGTGGCCTAGATGGCCTAAGGGCTGGAAGCAGTATGCAGTGGAAGGGAAGACCATCTTTGGATATGAGGCCTCCTGGCACTTGTTCATCAATCAGAAGGAAGTTTGAGCAATTCCTTTTGGTATGTTTGTTAACATTTTGCTGGGTCCCGGTTGAATGAGCCGGCCTGAGATCGCTTTCATTTTATTATTGCCTTTCACTTTTTTATTCAAATCTCTTAACGCAATCATTCATATTAGTTCTAATCCAAACTCCCAAATTCCAAATTACCTCCTCAAGTACTTTTTATGCTGTTTTTGCAAATAGCATTCTTTGAAATGCTAATGAATGCCAATTTATCACAGTGCTCGAAGAGCTGACTAACAGTCACGGTTAAATCCAGGTCAGAATTTAAGGCTGTGTCTGTATGATGTATAAGATGTTTAAGCTGCTGGTCTTGGTTGGTCTTGGACACCGTCATGGACATTAATGTGGCCAAGGTTCAGCTTAGTGGCGAATATAAATGACCTAAAGTCAAGTAATTAAGTCACTTGGGATCGCAGCAGCGAAAATTTGGCGCATTACCACCCGAGATTGGAGAGCGACGTAATCGCGTCTTTCAGCCAAGGCCAAAAGCCAGCTTTCACTATCAGATGACTGTATTTTTAGAATGGTGAGTTCACGCTGCTGCATTTGTTCCTGCTCGCTGTTTTTTCCACTCTCAGGACCGGGGGGAAACTTGCCAGAGGCGGCCATAGCTGCACCGTTGCCACTGAGCAGATGACGTCCA
This sequence comes from Mormyrus proboscirostris, assembly GCA_026779585.1. NCBI lineage: Eukaryota > Metazoa > Chordata > Actinopteri > Osteoglossiformes > Mormyridae > Mormyrus > Mormyrus proboscirostris. The sequence continues at coordinate 19,793,369 of JAODKF010000040.1, read as the reverse complement.
GCCTGCCAGGAAATGACATTTGCCTGAAGGACGTACAGCTTGGAAAAAAAGAGATACTGATTAATTAATGTGCCGAGGGGATGGTGCCATGCAACAGTTGCAGCATATATTGAAAAGATGCCGAATTTCTTTGAAGTGACACAACTGGTGCAGTGTTAAAAAACAGGGATGAAGGGAGAGAGAGCATGTCCAGCGAAAGGAGGCAGATCTGTTCCTTAAAGTTATAATTCTGATTGGAGGTCAGTGGTATTCTCCAGCACCCAGCGAGCCGTCAACTTCGTCTGTGACCAGGGGAATCACTGCGTTTTTAACGAATCGGTCGGTTTCGGTTGTCAGGAGGAGCTGGGAATTGAGTGTACTCGACACACGCTGACAAAGATGAGCCTGATGCTGGTACGGCCTAAAGCTGACATTATAATCATGGTGCCTTTGGCTTGTGTGCCCGGGTAAAAATGCCAATGTGTTGAGGGGGGGCGGGGTGACGAAGAGAGGTCTAAGCCAGCATGCTTCCATTTCAGGAAATGGTGTTATAGCCCAAGACCCATCTGCTGTATTTTCTGGACGTGCTGCACAATCTCATTGTACATGCAAAACTAGAAGGCGTCTGCTTGGGTCTAGGACAATGAGAGTTTCTGTCACGCACCGGTAGGAAGACTGAGCTCCTGGCCCCCTCCCCACCCCTCCCACTCCCCTGCCACACCTCATCATACTCCCTGCAGCGCCTGAGACCCCCCCCCCCCCTTCCCAGTACACCCCAGTGTATCTGGGAGGGGTTCTTGCTAGCTCCTGGTTCCCGGTGACTAACTATCTAATCGTTCTTGACACCCGCTGACAGGCAAAAAGCTGTGCTGCTCATGGCACTCCAGGGGTAGCTGAAGACAACATCTGGCCACCGCGTCTGCGTGCACGCGTGCGTGACCTTGCCTGCTCACGTCGTCCGGGGGCCGCGTGTGCACCTTAGATACAGGTAACCTCGTGCACAAAGGCGGGCCGGTCCTCAGCCGTGCCATGCCAACTGGACTTGAGTAGCTTGACCCCCCCCCGCCCAACTAGAGGCAGCAATCCAAAGGTAACAGGTAGCCACCCCTGTTGCCTCCCCACATCAATAAATCTGGCCCATCGACCTGCCAATACCCCGGAAAAAGTTTTTAATTCTCTTCCGTTTCTCTTTCAGCTACCAGGTCCAAGAAACATCACACCCACCCCTTAGGCGCCGCCATAAATATAGCTGACTTTGATGGGCACCCCAATCAAAATCTTCTGCAGGCACCACTGTGGAGATACCTAAGCAGTCTGTGGTTAGGAGTTCTGCTGGATTTTGTGATTTTGGTCTGACTGGCTACTAATGCATCATTAAAGGCATTCAGAATCTTCCGGAGGATCTGTAAAGGATGTACATCACCATGCAACACGCTCTCAGAATACGATTACATTAAGTGTCTGACCTTGATTGCAAAAAACCACCCTGCAAGACAAGGGCACGTAGTGAGCAAACGGACAACCTCAAGTTTTTAAGCGTTATGTTTCCATTATTTCGAAGTTCCTGGTAATTATATTACACAATCCAGGGGAGCTGGAAAGTGCATTTCAATCTATTTGTGCAAGGGTAATACATTTATTTAACTTGTGATTTTTGGATATCCTCCATCTAGCCATTTTAGGTATCACGGGGGTAACATTATATTGTTCTGATGCCAAGCAAAACACACTGAGCTCAAATTATATTTGAAATAGCCATTTTGTTTCCAAGGATATTGGATCTATCAAGGTAAATGGGGATTCAGGAACATGTTTGTGTAAAATTGGGTTTATATTGAAACACGGATAACTTTGCTATTTCTTTGTGTGAATATGCAGTTTTTGTATTTTATTAATGAATTTACATCTAGTGAATAACAAACATTGGAGATTAATGTTCTGTGAGCTAATAACAGCGCACACGACCCCCCCCGTCCCAAACTGATCTCCCTTTTTACCCTGTCTTTGTCATCCAGTAGGGGATGATTTGACTGAGCATCGAACCTGTGTGAACCTTCCAGCAAATTCCTAACCAAAGACAGATATGCGCCCTGAACTACACCCCACATAAACATATGCTTAAATTATTTCTAAAATACATCTGCAACTGATTAAACTTTAGTCGCAGCCTTCAAAAAGTCAACCATTATCTGAGTGCTGCCAGTAGATAAAATATTTTGCTGTCTAAAAGGTTTACTGACAGCCATTATAGAAAGCATGAAAGGGGCTTGATTTATTGCACAGTTCCAGGAATTAATTCAGTTAAATGTTAATTTAAGCGTGTCTAAATCTAGAAAATGAGCCAGCAGTTTAAATACGATGACAGAAAAAAAGTCGTTACGGAGCAGAAACGTTCCGTAAAGCGTCGAAGGCTGAATCCCACGGCGCACATTATGGAGAAAGCAGGCGGCGGGGCATTAAACTCTGGGAAGAGTGAGGAGGTAGGATAAACAGGAAGGAGAAATGGGAAGCATGTCGGAAAAATGCGTATCGCTCACCCAGAAACATCCTTATTCCTGGGAGAACGTGCTCTCAGGACATTGATTAAATTCGGCTTAATGGGGAGTGATGCACACACACATACTCACATACACACACACACTGATGACACCTGTCTTTATGGGGACTATTTAGTGCAGCTCATGTTAATGCAATATTCATTCTCAGTACCGTTCTCTCAGTATGGGGTCTCAGGGACCCCAGAACCTACCCCAGGCAGCTGGGGACAGCCTGGATGGAATGCCAGTCCATCACTGGGCAAACACACTCGCTCAAACACGTGCTATAGGCACTTTTGCAATACAGAATTTCCTAACTACACATTTGTAGTGGGAGACAACCTGCCCAAATGTGAGGAAAACATGCAAACTCCACACAGAGCTCGGGGCAGAATTTGAGGCCCGCCCCAGCTGACTCCAGAGCTACTCATTGAGCTGTAACGCTGTATTAAGGCGATAAGGGGGTTCCTGATTCCACCCCAGCAAAACAGCATTACCTATGAATATTGATAAAGGGCTTTGGATTTTTAAAAAGCTGACTAATTCAAAAAAATTGCTATTTTAGTGTTTAGAATTTCCCCACATGGTCTAATTTTCAGGGCTTATATCCTAACGGGAACATTCCCCTTTAAAATGTACATGGCAGGTTAGGAAAACAGGTAGACAGAGCCCCTTACTTTTTATGTACTGGGTTTGTCTGATCTCACAGGAGTGTTCACAGCCTCTTATTTGCTCATTCATCACACTAATGGAAGCTTCCCACTTAAAAGCCTTCTACTGCAAAACCTTTCATATGGATCAGGGTGGTGGTGTGAGGGGGGGCAGTGTGGAAGGGGCACCAGGGGGCTGGAGGAGTGCCAGGGGCTAGGCCAACCCCAATTACCAGTCACAGAGCTTCTGTGGCTGTTAGGTTTGCAAACGGTCAGAAGAGAAACTCCCTCCCAGATAATCTAAGAGCTATAAATTCACCTCAAAATGCATCTTAAAGGCGTTTACACCGATGAACATTTCATTTTTGGCACGGTGGCGCAGACCTTTCCCCGGAGGATTCTATCCATCCCTCAATTCTTCCCCATGTTTTTTAATAACAAAAAATCTGCTTTGGAATTTTTTGTAATGTTCTCCTTTCTTTATGAAGCCCCCCCCAACCCCCAACCCCCAACCTAGTGATTTATCCAAATCGGCACATTATCAAGTCGATATGAAGAAGAGATTTTGTCAGTGTGGGTGTAGAATCCATGGCGGCTATCGCTGTATGCTAGCCAGCGGGGACTAATACACTTCCTGTCCTTTGTACACTGGCCCTTTGACCCCGGTGGCTGATGTACCATAGCGCCCTCTGGAGGACTGATTTGCCTCAATACCATGACACACCTTTGATACATGCGCTTGGGGAAAAAACATCAACCCATTTTTTTTCAAGCATGTTAAGTACATCAGATGCCAGTGTGGGAGTTAGTCAGTAGAAGACCTAAATACTCATCAATTGGACATTAAGGATTATTATCTCCATATAGCTTTATTTTAATTCACGGGTATCATTTTGTGCTTGGATAGATTAAGAGCAGTGCTGGCTCACATATGAGGCCTATCTTGTTTTGTATTGTAAATGAAAGCTGTATTTCCTGCTCTCGATAAGCGGTGGCCTGACAGGCATACCAGGAGTAATATATCTTGTTTTTAAAATTTGACTCATGCCTGATGCACTTGATCTTTAGCGTTGAGCAATGAGAAGATTCCGTTATCATTTCCAACCTGGAGTTGTTTCACTGTCTGCTCGCATGCGGCCTGTGCGCTGTCTGGAGAACTTGCAGTTGATAAGCTCCGAAAGAGACACGGAGCAGTAATTGCTTGTCAGCGCTGTCGGTCCTGCGTACGTGTGTCCGCTTTCGCGGAATGGAACCGATATTTATGCACAGAATGAAATTACATCCGTTTGCCAAGCCGACGAGATGCTGGTCACTGAGCTGTCAAAGAGAACGAGTAGCTTTGACACAAATTGTTTATGGAATCTGAAAAATGGGGCCTTTGTTCAAAATAGAGCCAGAGGGTAGGTTTTGAACTGAGATCGTTTGTTTTTTTGACAATCCCTAAAAATAGCCATGGAACCACGCAGCGAGCCGGAGGATAGAGTAAAGAAAGTGCTATTGACCACACGAATACGAAAGCCAGCTCCATCAGGTCGTGATGATAAGATCAGGACCAGCTACAGTCGCTTGAATTATCTATCCTGCGACAGCAGGACAGCAAATTTCTTATGAAAGTGTGCATAAGTTAGGTCATGAAAGGATAGCCTTCCAAACCGGTGAAAGTTTTATAAGTGGTTTGTTTTTCTGGGCGGTGCTAATCAAATCGCAGCCACCGTGTCTAATGGGATAACTCATTGATTGTCTGGGGAGACTGGTTACTGTGGCACTGTTTCTGTCACTGCAGACCTGCTGACAGGGTGAAAACCTGAGCTGTAAACGATCAAAATAATAAAAACATCCCGCGAAGATGGTGTCACTGTCTCTGGTATGAATTTTGGGATTTAAAAATACTGTGCCGTTAAAGTGAGAATACCCAGTATGTTTGTGCCATTACAAAGCAGTGAGTGGTTCTGTTGAACTGGATCTTGTATTACCCTGGTGTCATTCACCAATGTCAACCTGGGTGGTGTTTCCTTTGTGGGCAATGCAGCACCTCTTATTCTATTAGATCTCTGAAAGACATCCACTCAATGCCCTGAATATGCATGTCATCAGTGTCACACCATCAACTGAAAGTCAACCTCATCAGAGCTGACCTAATCGAGATCTCTTTCAAGCATTCCTCTCAACTTCTGCATTCCTGGCCATCTATGACTGGGAAAATCACTTCCAACTTCCCTGCTACGTAACTATGGCAGCCAAGGGTTCTTGCATTTGACACCCAATGGATTCTGTTGTCTTGCGATCAACAGCTGCACATTCAAAATCAGGGAAGAGAGCACCCACTGTGCCCTTGAGATAAATACCAGAATTACTTCCATTAAAAAAAAAACCCAAATGCATAAACAGACAAACCTTAATATATGCTAAGTAACAAGATACAAAAAAATACACGATAAGAAGCTGGAAACTTTCCTGGGTCTGTTGGGAATGGATGATTAATCACTGAAGGCCGTGTATCGGTTCTGGTGTGGGGCTGCACAGTGGCCCACAGGGAGACTGTGCTCGGAGTTAACTAATCACCAATCAGCTGGCCAAGGACGTCATTGTACCCCATCCAAATTCATTAAGATTAGGCTTAATGGCTTTTCCTGCAGAAAATAGAAGGACAAAAGAGTCAGCCTACTGTATAAATAATATGCTGGAAAAATGAGCATCACCAACCTATCCTCTTTTTATACCAATACCACGGATGGTTAGAATACAAATAGCATGCAGGTAGTCTGTTTTTGTAAAGAATTTCGGAGGTGGGGCGGCGAAAGTGGCTGTAGTCTGACCTTGCTTTTCGACACCTCTTGGGATCGCCCTGAATGCTGTGGTTTTAGATGCGGTTATGCTGTCTGAAGGGCAGTCGCGGTGCTCTTTTGAAGGGCCCTCTAGGGGGCAGTCTTTCTGTCTAAAGTGCCATTAGAGTGGTGTGAAAGCGTACATATAGATAAGAGGCACCTACACTGGGGTCACAGTGGATAAAATGCAGCTACAATCACAGAGATCTCCCCAATCATGTTTACTGCTGCAGGAACAAGTGGAAGTGAAATAAACTCCCAAACTACCGTGCAAACAGACACGTCGGTGGCCAAAACACGTCGAACTGACGCATTTTGTTCCATCACCAGACAACAAATTGGCATCATAGGTGACTTATAAATCTTTGGGGGCTACAGTTTGTGCTTTAGGATACCAGATGCCCTCAACGCTGGGGAGATACCTCCAACATACCACAAGCCTAGCGAAATGAACATCTTTACTGGACTCATTTGCCATATGGTACAAGAACAAAATCCTTATGCTTATTCAATGAGACACCAGCACACTCAGTGGTTATCACTGATGCCTCAGACCTCTGAGACCAGGGTTTGAGTGTCTTTCATGGCTCCACGTGTGTAGAGTGTGCATGTCCTCCATGTGTCGTTGCGTGATATCCTACAGGTACTCCAGATTCTGCCCCCCCCCCAGTCCAAAAAAATGCTGACGTGAATTGGAGTTACCAAATGGCCCACAGGTATGCATGTGTGAGTGAATGGAGTGTGACTGTCGCTTGGGTGGCTTGGCGCCCCCACCCCTCCCCAATCCCCCAACCCTGAATATGACATGCCGGTATCGAAAATCGATCAGGCCACCCAGGACTGATACAAATAAATTAATTATAACAAATAAATGAAATCGGGTGTATTCAATCAAGTGGGACGCACTTGGAGATACGTCGCTCCCCCTGAAGAAACCCCCACCGAGGGGAAGGAGAACCTGATCAGCTGTGCATCGAGCCTTCATTTTACCACCCAGTGTGTTTACCCCGGCAGCAGTTGCCATGGTGACCGGATGCATCCAGATTCAAGAGACACTGTGGCCCTTGCTCCTCTTTATACAGCTGCATATAATACAAACATATGCACGCACACAGACAATGAATAAGTGAAGAAAACATTGTCAATGGTTTAGGGAATAATAAATAAAATAGAGAGGAGTACTTGAAGTGAGGGCTTTGTTGTATAGCTGCCAGGGGATGACTACAACCCCTTCGTAAACAGATCCGCTCATTACCGACATCATCAAAAGTTCCTCTCTGCAGGACATTCTTCCAGAATGGTGTCTTTTACAGGACCCTTTATAAAGGTTCTTGTGCTGCGCTAAATCATGTTCTGTGCTTTAAATCAAGAATAAACAATATGCAGTAGCACTGGAAGTACGGGTGCTGAGGATGCTTCAGCGCCCCCTCTGGCTGTTGATGGTCATACAGTATGGCAGTGCCAGTACCTATAGTTGTCGTCAAAGAAGAACATAACGCAATGGTTATTATCTCGCAATGGCTTAGAGGCAACTTTTTGATTATTTCTCCAAAAAGACTACAGATGCTAGCTATCGATAGCTACCGATGATACATGAGAACTTCAGCTACTGGTCATTACTGGTCATTCCGACTTTCAGCACCTTGAACTCCAAATGTCCTCTAGTGCTGTTGAACATATGTGTTTAGCCGAAGACGTAGCCAGAGAAGCCAGTCCATTATGGAGGAGGCTTCGGCTTGGGAAGCTTGACTTGTTGAAGCCTGCTACGTTTGCTAAACTGCCGAGTTTAGACCCATATCTGGGAGATGTTTCTCCTATGCCAACAAGCACTCAACCCTGTTCCCCTGCAGGGGGCAGCAGGGCTCTGCTTGGACGTGTCCTTGAAGGTTTCTCACCAGGTGGACAACCCTGCTCATTAGTCTGCTAACTTAAATCCAGCATTGCCTGCCAGCTCCCTTCTCAATGTGGTCTTTGGGGGAAAAAAAACCTGAGATTAACGACTAATTGGATTTTCCTGTGTTATCTTTATTTGACAGGTTCCAATTACGGCGCTCCAGTTCCCATAGCCTGGCAGGATCGGAATTCACCTGAACGGATAATGTCATGAATCGGGAAACATGACAACAAGCAGTGTCAAAGCTGGAAAACACTGCCTGTCCTTTCAGCCACTGGATCACTGGCAGATTTCATGCTGCACAAAGAATCAAATGACATCTGGGGCATGGGAAGAGGCAAACTTAAGGCAAACTTAAACGTTCAATTAGTGACGCTTGGCTTTAATTAAATGATCAGTCCTGAATTTGTCTGCAATTTGTTTAGTGCCTTGAAATGCATTACTCAATTACGAGCCACTCAATAAACTCGTTAAGTTTATATCAATGGTTCATTTTAATTTTATTGTTTTGATTCCGTAATTGTTAGATTTGTGTCAAATCACAAAAATCAAGTCTTGGCAAACTACTGAGCCAGATACCGGGGTAAATGAAGGTGAATATTGAAAGAAGACTGAATTTATATGTCTAGGATTTTTTTCAGTATCTGACATTTGTTTAGTTGAAGAAGTACTATCTGTTTCGCTGTAGAACAGTTCAATTTACATTCTGTGTTATTTATTTATTCTGCATGTGGTTTCGGTCAAAGCTGAATTTCTGTGCAAACTGTTAAATATTTACTAGAGGAATTTTTTAAAAGGGTACAATATCGATTCCTGCTTTAGGATTTAAAGGTGCACATCACAACCCCCTCGCCTAATCGCTTGGTTACTCAACCTGAGTGAAGGTGGCTGCTGTTTGCGTTTCATCGCAACAGGTGTCCGCATGCCGGCAATTCCGCTGGCAACAATCATCCGCCAACACTGGATACGTCGATAAGACGCTCGTACTTGGCGTGGCCACGTTTACATGGATTTACATATCACCTAATGTGTCCTAATAAGCTACCTAATTTGTAATTGCGCCTTGCACAGCGTGACTAATGAAGATGATTACTTGCTAACAAACAGACCGGCAGAGAGCTTGTTGGAATGTTCCAGCAGGGCTCCAATCAGAGACCAGAACACTGGCCTCACCCATCATGTTGCCCTATAGATGGTCTCTCTTTAATAAATGTTACCAGGATCAAGAGATAGTTGAAAAGACAATCTCGGCACTTTTGTTTTTTTTACACCACAACCAATCAAATATCCTGTAGCAGTGTAAGTAATCAGCCTGGGGCTGACTGTTTAGTCAGGGCAATTTGTGTCCATAGACTCTGGGGGGTGGGAACAGCATCTCCTCTCTGTTTAAGACAAAAATGTTGCTTTTTTTTCTCCATTTTCCATTGTTTCTGCTTACAACAGCCAGAGCACGTTTCTGCATCTTCTGTGGTGCTGGAAGACGTCGCCACTGACAGAAACTACTTGATTGGCACAGTGAGCAGCATAATATTTATCTCATCAAGGAGAGGGGTTCTCCTTCAGCTGTCGCAGCCAGCATCTCTCTGTTTACTCGCCCGGGCCTGACTTTCAGAGGACGGCCCCACCGCGCGTCCTGACTTCAAAAGCAGGAGAAAGTGGAGCGAGGAAAGGGGGGGGCGGGGGGCTGTGTGTTTTCAGCGAGCAGAAGATGACCGGCACGGTACTCACACCATCACTGTAGTTCTAAGTGCTATTATGTGATTTCAAAAAGCTTTATATGCCCCTTAGACACATAACTATTGGGTTTTGAGGCGAGGAGAAAGATAAACATGAACACTGCCATTCTCATGTCACATTGGTAAGAGAACACAGCACAGTAAGAAGAAGCACTTTTTACTGATGACCTAATCTTTTAATGTATTCAAGGGCTTGTCACTTACATTGTGAGGAGCAGAAGAAAAAGGAAGTGTGGGTGAAGAGGCCTGCTTTGCATCTGGAAAGACTGTAAATCAGTAGTTTATCAAATTTTTAATGTTTTCCATAATACTGGTCCGTCTTTATAATTACGATTCATTTTGGATTTTGTATAATTTATAATTCCATGTTTCTTTAGCGGTACATTTGATAGTCGCACTTCAGGTGGAGTACATTGCAAATACCGGGCAGCATTTTCTTTGAAGGTTTGACTCCTCACCAGAACTATTTAATAACTCAATTTGGGAAATGAACGCGGCGAGCAGAAAAAACAGCGAAGAATGCAAAGAAGGAAACCATGAGCAGTTTCGTCAAAATGCTAAGGAAAGCTGTTCTTACTCTCTGCCGTGATGTGATTCTTTATCTAAAACACATTATTTGTCACACTGGACATCATATTTATGCATTGCCAATAAAACAGTCAACAAAATGTCCAGAAGCTGTACGAAAGAAAATATGG
>JAODKF010000040.1:19746137-19764580 GCA_026779585.1 Mormyrus proboscirostris | reverse complement strand
CACCCTTATGCTTGAACATGGTGTTCATTATGGACAATCCGTGACGGGCACAGAAGTCCAACAATAAAACACCACTCCGGTTCAGATCGGGGGGGGCGTTCCTCCCAATCACGCCCCTCCAGGTCTCACTGTCATTGCCCACGTGAGCATTGAATAATGCCCCCAGCAGAACAAGAGAGTCCCTGGGAGGAGCGCTCTCAAACACCCCTTCCAGGGACTCCAAAAAGGGTGGGTATTCTGAACTGCCGTTTGGCGCATACTGTAAGCACAAACAACAGTCAGGACCCGTCCCCCCACCCAAAGGCGAAGGGAGGCTACCCTCTCGTCCACCGTGGTAAACCCCAATGTACAGGCGCCCAGCCAGAGGGCAATAAGTATGCCCACCCCAGCTCGGCGCCTCTCTCCGTGACCAACTCCAGAGAGGAAGAGGGTCCAACCCCCTTCGAGGAGACTGGTTCCAGAGCCTAGGCCATGCGTCGAGGTGAGCCCGACTATATATAGTTGGAACTTCACAGCCTCGCGCACCAGTTCAGGCTCTTTCCCCACCAGACAGGTGACATTCCATGTCCCTAGAGCTAGCTTCTGCAGCCGAGGATCGGATCGCCAAGGTCCCCGTCTTCGGGCCACTGCCTAACTCACACTGCACCCGACCCCTTTGGCCCCTCCTACAGGTGGTGAGCCCATTGGAGGGGGGACCCACGTGCCTTGTTTGGGCTGTGCCCGACCAGGCCCCATGGGTGCAGGCCTGGCCACCAGGCACTCGCCATCGAGCCCCACCCCCAGGCCTGGCTCCAGGGGGGGCCCCCGGTGACCCGCGTCTGGGCAAGGGAAATCGTGGATCCATGTAATAATTCTTCATAAGGGGTCTTGTGAGCCGCACTTCGTCTGGTTCCTCACCCAGGACCTGCTTGCCTTGGGTGACCCTACCAGGGGCATAAAGCCCCGGGCAACTTAGCTTATGGGATCATTGGAACACGCAAACCCCTCCACCACGATAAGGTGTCGGCTCCGGGAGAGGTGACCTAATTTGAGCTTGTTAAAAATAAGACGCCGTCTCGTGTGTGGGCTTTTTCGGAAGACAACGTGTTCCAGCCACTGTCGTCCTTAATGTTTAGGCAGCTCAAAAACTTGGACAATTCTATAAACATTAATAAAAGGCTCTTGAACAGGAGCCGGCTCCCATCGTTCACTAAAGAGAGTCGGCTCAAAGAACCGTCTCATTCACAAATGACACATCACTAGTAATGAGGCGTGAACTCTCGTGTTATTGGGTTCTTTGCATGTCAGCTTCCATGTTCATGGAAATGCGGCTCACTTATGTCCGGTCTATGAAGAATGGCATTAGTTTATACATGCCATTTACAGGACTTGCCAAACTTATAGTCAACAACGTTGACGATCGCTTTTATAAATCCTTCTCCAAAGTACCAACAAGTAAATTAGAGAAGCGCTTTAAGATGTTATCTTACATCCATGAATATGAAGGGGAGTCTTATTCCTTCAACTTTGTGGCTGGCGTTAGCTATAGCTTACGCTAATAGACGTTACTCTAATACAGTAGACAGTGATAGTGTATGCATGTGGCAATGAAATAACTTGAAGTAACATCCCCAGTTATTCTAGCTGAGAATGTTTAACTTAGTTTGTTCTATATGTACTAAAGTACACATTGTGTTAATCTGTGTTTGTTATTCTTAGTGTCAAATAGAAACACGGGAACAGGAGAGGTTGCTACTTTAGATCCATGAAGAAGCAAGACAAACTTCATATTGCAAAAGTATGGCAGCACTGGTAATTTGTCAGACTTCTAATTAAAGCTGTTCAATATTCAGATTTGTGTTATATAAACTTATCAAAGCTTATGATAAACTGCGATAAAATAAGCCACGGAGATGCTGCAGCGACCAATGTCAGACAATGCTGTGAAAATACGCTGTATAAATAAAATTGAATATATTATATAGCGTATTTTAGCTATACACAGTTCAGTCATTTAATTTGTACAGTACTGTAATTTGAAAAGCGTTTGAAACGGTTGTACTACAGTATATTTTGCAATCAAAATTAGTGATGCTGCCTGTTTTATTACCTATTAATCACGTGAGAAATATACACATGTCAGTTAGGCTGAGACGTGTCACACACCGATCCTGCTGCTCCTCCTGTGCCACGCCCCCCCTCGTTAACCTTGTGTGGATTCCCGGTGTTTATCAGCTGTTTTGAGTTGTCCTTATTAGTTTCATGTATTTAAGTCCACTTCAGCGTTGTTTCCCTAGTTCTGTCATTGTATTGTCAGCCTGTGTTTTGCCTGCTCCGGTTGATCCTTTTTTTGTTATTAAATCTGTGTTCCTTAGTCCTGGCTTCCTGCACCTTTGTATGCACTCCGGGTGCTTATTAGTCGTGACAACATGAAGATAAAATCGGTTATGATGATCATCCAATTACAATTATCATTTCCGCCCAGGCAGTTGTGTTCACTATAAGCGGTAAAGTAAAATGTGGCAATAAATTATAGGAAATGTGAGTATAAATATGTTGGATTTGCTGAATTTCCCAGAGGTATGCGTGGAAACTTAAAACTCACTTTTATTTTGAGGACGTGGTGCACTTAGGAAATTATTATTGTTCTTTTAGCTTCTGAAACAAAAAAAGGTTATTGTTTTGTGCTCATAGTTACTCAAACCGTAAGCAAGTGAGTCGTATTTCGCACTGGCGGATATGACATCACTGCTTTATATGCACAATATTATTATACGTCAATATTATTGTTTATCACAATAATAATTTATCGTCCAGCAAATTTTGTTATTGTGACAGGCTTGGTTCTGGGTCAAAGAAACAGAACTCTGACAAACGTGACAAAATGTTACGCATATACAGTTTTGCATCACTAATCAATTAGATTAAGATCTGGCTTTTTCTTACTTTGTATATGGATTATTCGGTATACGGATAGTATAGTGCAGGGGGTTAAAGTTTTGCTGAATTATTTTTACTCTTTCTCTGTCACAGGAAAAAAAAAACTTAAGCTTTACAATATTAAGTATTCCTTTTATATATTGTTTTGTATATGTTAAATATTTTTTAGGTTTACCTCTGCTGCTTTTGCATGAGCACTGCATGCGTTTTGCGAGACAATCATAATTATTTTCATTCTTGCCATTTACATCACTCAAAGACGGGTTTGTGAAATATTTAAGAACTCCTTTTTTTAATAAATATAAATATTTATTACAACAAATTGTATTGCTGTATTTATGACAAAATGACATCACTAGGACAGCACGCTACATGCCCTTCACATGCCGTATGCAAAAATACTTAAAATCATGTCATGCCATCCTTTTTTGTTGTATCTCATGACCTGCTCGTCCGATCATCTCGGGTGCCACGCCCCCTCGTTACCTCGTGTTAATTCCTGATTGTAATCACCTGTTGCCTGTTATCTTCGGTTTGTCTTGTGTATTTAGTCCACGTCTGAGTCCTTTTTCCCCAGATCAGTTATTAATGTTAGTTTGTCTCTGCCCTGCACGTCCCTGATTTCTCTGTAAATAAACCCCCTTTCCTGATCATCCGTATCCTTGCTTCTGCTTCTCTAGATGCGATTATAACAGGATCTGACTCCATAGTGGAGTATTCCAACGAGATCGCAATTTTTTATTTATTTATTTTTTACTTTATCGTTGTTTTCCGAGTTCACAATTGTTTTCAAGGTGGAGTTTGTATTGTGTTTCAGAGGCAGGCTGCAAAACTAATCGATAAGTTATTTGATTTTTCAAGCAGCAGTTCAGTGTTTCGCGTGTGCCCCATTTCTTCCAAGTGGCTTGTTATTACGATAAATATACTTTATTTCGAGTTGTGCCACCCAAATCCCGCTGGACCTGTTCATCCAACCATATGGCGATTTAAAGCCTGTGTTTCCTCATTTGTCCATCCTTCCATTTTACTTTTATATTTTTGTGTCTGCTGGTGTTTTATATCGTGTCTTGCTGTGTGTTTCAAAAGATCACGCTTGAATTTTGTGTTTCAGTGGCAGGCTATTTGCATAACCAATCGACAGCAAATACGTTTGCAAGTCCCACCCCAAAGTACCGATATCCAAAAGGAGTACCCCAGCTGGTTTGGCACTTTCGGTATTGGTACACTGACTGGAAGTCAATGGAAAAGCAAAAGTACTGTACTTTGTGCAGTGGAAAAGCGCCCTAAGATTCACTGGAAGCCCTCTGAACCTTTTAGCTTGAGATGGAGTGAGGTATGTGAAAATGTTTTTCAAGAGTTGAAATCTTGATTGGCCCAAGCCCCTGTGTTAGCCTTTGCAGACTCTAAGAGGCCATATGTTCTACAGTACATGTGGATGCCAGTTTGGATGGGCTTGGAGGCATTCTGTATAAGAATCATGACGATGGCTTACGCCCAGTTGCATTCATCAGCCTATCCCCACTGGAGAAACTATCCAGGCATAGACTAGAATTTTTAGCGTTGAAGTGGGCTGCTGTTGTCAGACTACATGATTACCTTTATGGCGCCACTTTTGAAGTGAGAACGGATAACAATCCTTTGACCTACATCACAACATCGTCAAAGCTAGATGCTACTGGGCACCGATGGCTCTCTCTGCTGTCCTCTTACAATTTCAGTTTGAAGTACAGGCCAGGGTGTAAGAACATCGATGCAGACTCTCTTTCTAGGTGCCTACACATCAGTTTATCATCGGATGATGAGTGGCAAAAAATTTCCACCACTGGGGTGTGAGCTCTTTGCTGGAGCATGTCAGTAAGGAAGAAAGAGAATTTATTTCATACAGGGTGGAGCACAAATGTCTGCTGTTCCAAATGTTTACTGTCAAACTACTGATGTAACATCTGAGCAGTTTCCTGTGTTCACTTCTAGTGACCTCCAACCTGCTCAAAAGAGTAATTCTTGTATTGAAGTTTGCTTACCTGTGTTTCAAGCAAAACCTGCTAGTAACCTGTTAAGCAGCCATCCAGATATTAGGGTTTTAAAGAGAGAATGGCAGAAGTTGAAAGTTGATTGTGGTCTGTTATATCGAACCATTACGTTTTCCAATCTGAGAGCAAGTCGGCAAATTGTGCACCCTTGATAGATTCATAATGATAGTCTGATCAAAATGGACATCTAGGGTCAGATTTTTTTGGCCATGTATGAAGCTTGATATTCAAAAGTACTACAAGCTGTGTGAGCGCTGCATAGAAAGAAAAACTTTGCCACAGAGGGCTGCACCACTCTCATATGCACAGGTCAGGACCCTTGGACCTTGTGTGCAATGACCATTGAACCAGACTCCAGGAGTGTGTGTCATGTATTGGTCATTACAGACCATTTAACCCAATATGCGCAGACTTTTTCCATGATAGACCACAAAAAGCCGTGACGGTAGCGAAGACATTGTGGGGGGAAAATACTTTATTAATTTTGGTCTCCCCACAGGTATAGACTCAGATCAAGGGAGAGATTTTGAAAGCCGATTGGTAAGCGATGCTAACGATGACTTCACCGTATCACCCCCAAGGTGATCCTCAGCCAGAGAGGTTCAATCGGACCTTGCGAGATATGTTGGGAATTCTAAAACCCAATCAAAAGTCCAAATGGAGTCAGCACATCAGTCATCTAGTGCATGCTTATAATTGCACTACAAACGAGGCAAATGGATTCTCACCTTATTTCCTAATGTTTGGTAGGGAAGCCAGGCTAACCGTTGATGTTTGTTTTGGTGTCTGCAGATGGGGCATCTCCAGCATCACACCTGAAATATGTTAAGAGGATGAAGCAGGAATTGCATGCAGCCTATAAGTTAGCTCAAACTGCTGCATCCAAAGTGAATCAAGCAAATAAAGAAAGGTATGACCAAAACGTTCGTTGCCATAGCCTGAACAAAGGAGATAGAGTCCTGATTCGGAATCTAGGTTTGAGAGGAAAACAGAAACCTGCTGATCTTTGGAATTCAATACCATATGTGGTGGAAAGTCGAATGTCAGACCTTCTAATGTACCGTTTGAGACCTGCAGGGAACACGGGACCTGTTAGGATCATACATCAGAACCACATATTCCCTCCCCAAGAGTCCTACGGCAGAGGAAAGTGAATGAGAGCTGAGTCCTCAAAGCTGAAGCACCTGATGCCGTTGCTGGAATCTGATAAAGACCTGTGTTGTTCTGACTCAGAGTCGGAGTATGGATGCTACTTGGACAATTTGCCCTTCGATGTTATCCGAGAGATAAGGAACTTGGAGAGACAAATCGATGATATGATTTCAGAGTTGGATGATTTTCCCAACTATAGAGAGATCCAAATGAGTCAGTTGCGCCCCCCACGATTGGATGACTTTACTCATTAGAAGGTTCACTTATAATGAATTTGGGTAGCCTACTGTAGACTCTGTGACAACATCCAAATATTGTGGTGTTTATAGAACAGTGCACGTTCCTTTTTATCCACAGATGTTGGAATTTCTCACACCATTAGGCTCTTAGTTAGTTTGTATACGCCGCATGTTGGAGTATGCATGTTTTCAGGGGAGTTAAACATTTGGTGGTGGGAGAGTGTAGAGCCTTTCAGAAGTGTATATTATGTTTGTTTTTTTCGTGTTTGTAGTTTAGGATTTAGTATTTGGGACCTCATGTACAGTACCAGGATTCTTTGCTGCTGATTTTGAAGTGTTTTTCCTATAAATGCACTTTGGATTATTACAAATCTGATGGGCTTTTCCCCTTGTACTTAAAAGAAGGTGATTGTAAAATGTAAAATCAGCTATTTAGTTCTTGGTTAGTAGTTGGAGTTGGTCCTTTTAGTTGTTTTTGTTAATAGCTCTTCATTTTATTATATTAATCTAGATTCTAGAAATTGCAGTGACGAGGTGTTGGGTTTTCAAAATATAATTGTTTCCTCTATACAATCTTGTTCAGAAAGGGTTTACAATTTAGACGTACTGTATTCTGTGAAAATATTTATTGTAACACGCTGGTTTTGGTGATATATTATACCACCAGTGGAGGCACCGCTCTAATTGGTTTATCGGAATGTTAGGTTTGGTGAATAGAGAATCCAGTCAGTCCAGCATTACCAGCTGGGAGCTCAGAATCCTGTTTTAGTAAGGCATTTTGGCTAAATTTGTAGTTTCAGTGTTATATCGAGTGTTCAAGCTAACACGTCCTACACCTTGTTGCTTGACTCTGCGGAGCGGAGCCAGCCTGGTGCCACAGCGGGGTTACAGTTAGTTTTAAATATACCTGGGACAAAAGTATAAAAATAAATTTACAAGTATAATCTCTGGTAGCGGTTAAGGATGCTTCATTTAGCGTGAGCAGTTTTGCATATTGTAACTAATAAGGAGATGGGGAAACTGTTGGCAGAAGCTTTGATTGAAATCCTTGGCGATTCATCTGTACTGTAGGTCTACAAACTTTGTGTAGTGTTCTGCATAGCATTTTAAATTATCTTGCAATGCCTTTTTATGATTGTCTCCATTTTAATTGCCCTGTCATCGTGTATATACCGTCGATGTGCTACATTTACGTTTATTTATTTATTTTTTTTTTTGTTCAAAGCCATGTAGAAGTGGGCCCGATTACACAATCACAAGTATGCAGCTGTCAAGGACCCAATTTAGGTAGCTAGTCTGGGCTTCCTCTGAGATTCCATTCTGAGTACTAATGATTTACAATATAACCTTTAGTCATGTCTGCCTGATTTTGATCTGTGGCAGTGTGGACAGGGCTATGTGCGCGTCTGTGCGCGGCACTCCCTTTACGTTCGTTCATGTTTGTTCCTCCCATTCCCTGGATGAAATAGTGATCATTATGTATACTTCTGCATGTTTGCCCACTAAAATGATTGAGCCAGATGCTCCATCATGAAAGGGGAGGCCCATTCTGTCATTAGAAAGCCACTGTTGCCACCTGCCATGCAGTAAATCGAAGACTTGAAGGAAACTGACTGGAGAAATATGACCTGTGGTAATCACAGCAGCCAATTTCATGGTAATCATGTTGTTACCTTTTAAACGATATTTCTGCCAATGCAATTCGGTCAGAGAGATCACACTCTGGCAGGCGGCTGATAGATTGCCTGTAACCGGTAACGCCAATGAGTAGATTGTCGTGTTTCCCCACCGACTGCCGGGAAATGTAATGCTAACCCTTTAATAAAGGGTATTTGTGGAAACTGGCTCCAGCTTATTAGACACCTTTGCGGAGTGCACACAGTCATAACTCCACCGCAAGCAGCACAGATACTAGATTCATATCCTGTAAGTGAGCAACAACACACAGCATGACCCTTTCATCCTGTTGTAAATATCTCCGCTTTTCCGTGAAATAAAAAACTGGCTTTGCTTTCCAGCATAATCACTGGCATTTCAATGGTTTCTGGTTGACGTGAATAGGCCAGTGTTTCCCAACTCGGTCCTCTGGGAAAAACATTTATTCTGCCTCCCAGCTCCCTGTCAGACATATTTTTGCTACCTACTGTAGAGCTGGGAGGGAGCAGAAACGTGGACTGTCTGCAGGCCCCTAAGGACCGGGTTGGGAAACTGGAAAAGACAATACTCATTCACAGGTAGCTGTTCCTTATTGTTAAATTTCTTATTGTACCAGCAGAGAAAGATAATCCAGGTCATAAAAACTGCTTTACAGTACATAGTATGCTCCTAATACTGACTTTATAAAAGTGATAAGTACAGATAGAGATATTCCATGATTAAATATGTGCTCGATTTGAGGCTTGTTTTCAGAAACTTACCGCCATATTTACAGCTGGATAATGGACTGGGGCACTTGCCAAAATATACCTTGGGTCATTCGTGTTGTGGTTCATGTCTTGTTTTTACAGCTAGATATTCCTTAACCCCCAGCTCCAGAGGCGATGCATGTTGGCTGACCCTACGCCGTGACCCCAAGCGAAGGAGCTCACAGTCGGGTATATGAAGAGAAGCATGCCAAAGTACCTGTACATGCGCTTGTGCAAATGGCAAATAAAGCATTTATCATTTATCACTGAATGAATATTTGCATGAACAATTCCGATAAGGGATGTTGCTTAAGGCCCGGAAGATAGTCTTCCGTGAAGCAGCACAGCAGTGTTTGCATTACAGGGTCACATCCTTAACTGCGGCACCGCCCTGCTGTTGAGAAACATTTCTTGGGCTTGGCCTGAGTTTTACATAATGATACAGAAAGCAAGAAGCCGAATTAAGGATTCCGTAAACAAATTACTGGGACTGGGAGCCTCCTGGGAAGGACTGACTGCCCGGTTTGTGTTTGAAGGTCTCCAACTCAAAGAGACAGTCTGTGGTGTGCAGGGTGCAGGAATCAGCCGGCAGCTGTGGGAGGGGCTTGAAGACCATCTCGCTCAGAAGGTCACCGCAGGTCACAGGCTCACCTATTGCATGCGGTGCCACCGTTTACGGTGACCTGCAACCACGCCCCGAAGACTGGACACACACGTCGTACCATACTGTATTGATCTTTATTTATATTAAATTAAAAATATAGTTTTGACAGATTCGTGTAACAAAAAACGAAGGGCTTTATTTTAAATGCAGTAGCCTGGGGGCTAAAACCTTGGTAGGTGGGAGGAAAACTCAACACCAGTGTTGCCACCATGAGATCGTTTTTACGGTTACGGTCAGTGAGCGAATAGCATGAGTGAGAGTACAACAGGCGATGGCCGTTCTGTACTTTAAAACTAAACATGATCTTTATGAACAAGGGAGCTGAGGAACACAGAACGGGAAAAAAGCTTCCCGGGAAGAATGAAGTTCCCACAATGAGTCACCCGTGGAAATCTGGAACAGCTCTTCAGCCGTGTCCTCCCTCCTCGACCCCAACACAGTGTGGAAATGGGGTTGACAACACTGGTGTGTACTGTCTGCTTGCCCTGGACATGTGGGTGGCAGGGTGGGGGTGGGGTCACTTCTCAGCGTCCAGTGAAGTTCTCCTCAGAGTCTCTGCAGAGCTCCATAACTTACAAAAGTGTAAATGAGCAGAAGAGGAAGGTACATACACCAGACACTGAAACCAGATCCTACTATGTGAGCAGAGACTGAATAAAACACAAAGGTCACGAAGCTAAGTACAGAGGCACAGGGGGAGTGGCTTCGAATGATGAGGGGGCGGGGCTACAAGTCATGAATTCATCAAATCAAAACTCACAGTTCCAGATTACAGATATATACAGAAACAAAATCAGGCCACCGGTAGACAACTGTGTTTAACGTAAAACGTAAACTCATCTCATGGTGAGAATAACAACAATAATAATAAAAAAAACAAATATACAAATCCCAAAGAAACATTCCCCATTATTAACAAATACACATGGCCAATTCTTCATCCCTCTATAAAAATACTATTCACATTTTCTCAGTGAACATACAGTAGTAAGTCTTGAGGAACAACCTTTCCAGATTCCGGTTGGGGAAAAAAAAAAACCTTCCTCCAAATTTGTCAGTGTGATAAATGTCTGTAATGTCTGCAAAAAGCTCTTCACAATTTTGAAATGATTCTGCTATACTTCCAGCAATCATGGTATACTTGGTGAGTATGTATAATACAGATAAAATCAGTATCATTGGTGTTTTTATTTTATGGCAATAAAAATATCAAGAAGTGTTCCTTCAAATGAAGTAAAACTTGAAATAAAAATGTTGTAATAAAATGAAGTAAAAAAATGGAATAAAAATTTAAATATGAGTACAGTGGACTAAAATGTCATGATGTTGTATTAAGGCCTTCAAACAGCACTTATTTCTCCTGTACATTTATAATTTATAATGCCTATAGATCAACACTAAAATAAAAATATTTTTGCCAGCTAACCACATTAATCTTATGACTTTGGTAAACCCCCCACCCCCCTCCCGAAATTCAGCCTTATCCAAGTAAGCGATTAAATATTTAGTAGTACTTAGTATTCAAGTTATGTTTTAATTATGCCTTAGAAATTTACAGATGTCTAGGAAAAGCATTTTGCTCCAGCTGATGTTTAGCCGCTACATCGGTGCACTTTTCAGAATTTCTTTAAAAATAAAATGCAATGTTAAATTTTAAACTTTCCTTCCAATATGTCACAAGCACTGAATGAGAATTAATAACCTCTCCTTTCTGTTTACCCATTTGTAAAACTAAAATGGTATTGTTTTAATTTAAAATGTTTTGCATTTATTTATTTTCTAATCCGCTAATATGTTTATTTAAAGTGTCTTTGGGGCACGTTGTGTGAACACTTAGCACTTGCCTAATGCCAGCCTTTAGGGTGTCAATACAAAATTAACAGATTGCTAATAACCCAGTAAAGAGATAATTAGTGTCTTACACTCAGCCATCTAAAAATATTTTAACATTAGTTTTGCCCCATTACTATTCAATAATTAACACCTATCTGTACTTGTCCAGATATCTTGTACCATTCCTTTTAAGTCATGCTGTAAGATAAGCTACACAAACACTGGGTTAGTTAAATGGTCATTAAATACTTTTGGTAAAAGAGATCATGCTGCCACATTTCAATACTTTGAGGATAATTACTTGTAACACTAAAATATCAGCTGTTATCTGTTGCCCCTGGGATCAATTAAGTTATCACCTTATCAGATCCTGTTGGCCTTAAATCATAGGAAGATAGGAAAATTATTCTTAAAGCAACCTTATAGAAAATGTGTGTTGGTGGGGGCAAGTATACCCTTTCATAATCTCCTTTAGTGTTCTGTATCCCCAATGAGGGGTGACTTCATGCTAACATAAAATGAGTGCTCTCAACTTTCTTGGGAGTCAAGAAAGCCCTCGTGTTTGATATTAAAATAAAATGTAATAAGTAACAGGTACGTGCTGCAGGAGAAAAGAACACCAGCAAAACTTATACATCCCCGGAATGAAAACAATAATTGGCAGTATAACAAAGTAACACAACAATTTCTATTATAATTCTTAAAACAACAGACATAAAAAAAAAGAAGCTGATGATAAGTATGCAGATGATGTATGAATGGTGTTGCTAGAACTTCTAAAGTACAAAAAGATCAAACACAAAACACTGAGGAATCTGGAGGAAGTTCTCCGTTTGTTGCTTTTGTCCGTAAGACCGTGGCTGATTTCCATTTGCACGTCCTTCCTGTCTGTTAAGTGCCGGGTTCCTCACACCTTCCGCTGCTGAAGTTGTTCCTCAGTTAGCTGCTTCTTCGTTTTGAGTAACTCAGTCCCAGTGTTTGCTACATAGGTTTTTAGAAACACCTTAAAAAAAGAACAGTAGTACTCATGGCCCGTGACAGTGTTCATGTCTGAAACAGTGTGCAGTGGCCACTGCGGCCAACACTGCGGCCGTTTTGTGACAGCATGGTCATCTACTTCCTGGCAATTGTCCATCTGTGCTAAAAAATATCAACAAGATCGGGATTCTTTTAGCCATGGAGAGCATCGAGAATCATGAAGGTATGTAGATGCAAGCTGGTTATTGGGCTGAGGGCATAAATGGCATTGGCAGTTGATCACCAGGCATCAATCTGCTACCCTCCAGGTTTGGAGAGTAACTCCATATCAGAAAGGCAGAGACATGTCTGTTCTTAAGTATTTGTCAGAATGAATGCCTTGAAGTAAGCAGCTTCTTGTCTGTGTGGTGAATGGGGATATAATAAAAGACCCCAAAGAGGAAACATAGATATGACCATTACACACAAAGTCCACCTATGATAGCATGAAATAACTATGTAAGTGAAATTAATATGCAATACAAATCCTTATGGCAGAATAATCTGCCTTATGAGCCGGTACAATCAGAATCATTCATTGCTTTCAACAATCTGATTCACATATTATATTCCTGTCTTAGTTGGTGAAAAGAGAGGCTTTTCTTCCCTTATGTTCACATCAGGGCATGTTTTCCAGGGATAGGGGATCCCTTAGCAAGCTGGTAACAAATCTGATGAGGCCAGAGGTTATGTCATACGTCCAAAATGTGTTATGACCCTTACCGGCCTTTACTTTAATACAACAATTCATTCACACACTCGTAGCATAGCTAGGACTCTAGCAGATAGAAATTCTTATACAAACTTGAAAAATAAACATATCAGCATTTGGCACATCTGACATGACTTTGTGGAACCACAACCTCTTTGATTCCATTCACAGCTCCCAGCAGATACGAGTACAGCACAAACTCTCTTCTAGTGCAATTTTCTTGACATGATGCTAAAATGAATGGTCTGCTCACATATACATACCTAACAAACACAAGCATATGCATGGCAAAATTGACTGTTAAGTGAGTAAATGAATCGTAAATAAAGTTGCCCTTCAGATAAAAATGACAGTGAAGCAGCCAATGAAATGCTGCCCAATCAAATTAAGTTTGACATGAAAGGTCTTAGTCTCCCTTAGCAATAAGCTTGACATTCGGCAGTGGTCTTCTGGGGTCCTGTTGACCATTCAGAGACATGGTGCAATATCTGTGTTTTCAATTAGTGCAGCATCCTCCTAAAACAAACTCATTCAAAATACCTCTCTTGGTGTTTTGGCACTATTTTGTGTTCTTGTTAGAGCTACCAGACAGGGAAGGAAGAGAGGTGCAGATGGAACCTGGTAAAACACAATATCCTTCATCCAGTGATCCTGCAACCTGCTTACAATTCCTTCCCGTACCTGGCTATAGCAGTGGAGTCCTGGACAGACCCATCTGCCTCCTTACACAAATGGTGCACCAAAGCCTAGAGCTCACCCTACATCAGGGACTGACTCCTTGCTCCTGAAGTCCACAACCAACTATTAACCTTTCAGTGCCTTGGTGCTTTCAAACACACATCTAAATGAGGACCAGGGCTCCCACATTCACAAACCTGCAGGCCCAGCTTTCATTGCCATAGTGTCCATATGGCATGGTGACCTTGTGCAGATGATTGCTGGAAGTTTCTCCCTTCGCTGAATTGCTTTGTCCTGTGGATCTTTGATGTGACTTTCATATATAATATGAAACTCCTTTCATTTTGTAAGTAAATGATATGATCGAATGGGTCCATGAGTGAAACTTTAGGAACCACGTTTGGAAATATTGATGCATCAAAGCTTGTAGGATCTTCTTGACTGAGGTTATGTAGCATTGTTTTTCAGTAATGCATTGATCCTGCTGTCATTTTTGTAGCACATTTCTTCACATGAATGCTGTCATTATTTATGAAAGTCTTTTCAGAGAGATCTTGGTAGGTTGATGGAGTCACTTGCTTAGTGCATGGAAACACTGTGCTTGAGGACTCTTAGTTTACCTAGTTTTGAGTCTTTGATCATTCCTGGTGCCTTCAAATATATGTTCTTCGGGGTTGTCCATATTTTCCATGCCTTCTATCCAAGGTCAAAAGACCTTCAGCTACACCTGAAATACCAGGGGCTTTGTGATTTTAGATGCCACCTGGAACAGTCGGTGGAGAACCATCTGACCATAAAACATGATATCTGTGTGAGGAGAACTGGAAACCATGTGAATAGAATGGGTCATGGAAAACTCCAGTTTCCTTCCACAAATGAGGGAAATGAATTCTCACACAGTAGCCAGGTTACTTGTAGACATAGGAGGCAGAATAAAGAACTGGATCCCTTGTGCAGGGAATGACAACACTGAATAGCATGTGCCCAACTACAGAATTCCAGAGAAAAGTACAATAAATGGATCTGTAGAATCTGTCTATGTGCTTTACTTTAATCTGCTGGCAATGTATTAGAGTTACAAAATGGAGCCTCTTAGACTCTGTAAGGTCTTAAATACACTCTTGCTATTTACCATCATGGTTGTCAGTTCACATGTCCATATTACAGTTTGCTTGCATGTCTGTGCAACCTTTCCAATGTTTTTCCTGCAACGGCTCAGACGTAGCATCCAACTTGTAGTAAACAGTGAGAAGTAGCATCTCGCATGTCAAATGTTTACCTGCCACATCATTTTGACCACTCGTGACCAATCCATTCCAGATACTAGGAACGAGGGACAGGGAGTCTGAACTGACACTTGACAACAGCCCCAATAGCTTTTCAGAGCTCAAGGTTGCCTTGGCAAGATTGTAACAAGGATGTGGGAGGTCCAGGTTAAAGTTGGGCGGTGGCACAATGATCAGTTGTTTGCTGGTTGTAAGGAGTGAGGAACTGAAAGTTAGGATGCTGGTACAGGAACCAAGCAGTTGTGGTTTTGAGCACCTCTCATCCCCAAGTCCCCACCTGCCAGCCAACCGTCTCTTGATCCCATCCTACTACACCACTGTGTTCCTCTGGCGGTAGGGTGGAGGTGGTAGTACCATACCAGGCTTGAGGGAGAATTCGGATAGGTACTCTGGGTTTTCAGCCACTGCAGGCCGGATGCGGCCATTCTGTTTGTAGAAAAGCTTGGTGCTGCACTCTGGCAGATACTCAGGGTTGTGCAGGCTAGCCTTGGGAGGCAGGCTATGGTGCCAATACTCAGGATTGTCAAAGGTCTTCTTGGGCTTCTTGTCAGCTAGGATAGTGCTGGAGAGGGGAGCATGGCCCGGGTGGAGGGAGTGGCTGGGGTGGGCAGGATGGAATGTGTAACCTGGATGGGGGGGGTTACTACTTTGCCCAGGGTGACTAGGCTGGCCTGTTTGGTGAGCATGGCCAGGCTGGGAGATGTGAGGGGCGTGTCCTGATTGGATGGCCTGGGCAGTGCTGATATTTGTGGGGGCCTTTAGAATGTGGACGCCATTCTTGCTCTTCTCTCCAACACTGTTGAAGGCGTTGAAGTACAGAGGTTCATTAATGTATTCGTCTTCCACCTTGGCTGGCCCACCAGGGGCGCCGTGGTAGCCTGGGTTATCCAGGGCATGGACATCTCCATTCTTGCGGCGTGTGATGAAGGGATTCTCCTCTACTGGGTTGAGGTAGTCCACTGTCGAAAAAAAAGCATTATGGGCACACTTTCAAACGGAGCTTTTCCACACACTGATTATCTCTCGTCAAGACTGCAATTGCTTCCAGTCTTTCTCATTCTGGCAACCATTCTTGGCGCTCTGTTGCTAAGTTTAAGCCTGATTTTTGTCTACCGACATTCTATCAAGGTATTCTTGTTTTGGGGCTCAACGTACAAAAATGACAAAAATGAAAATTACAGAAGTTAATAATATGCTGGAAAAATGCAGAAATTTTGGAATGCAAATGAAGCATAATTAATGGCAAAATTGAAATACTATGTAAAAACATTTATTAGTAGAGCATCAGATAGCTAGCAATATTATATTCACATATTATAAAGGGTATTTTTTTTTTCTAATTGAAGGGGATCAGCTTGTGAAAATGAGCTGTGTTTGATGCCACCTACCAGAAGACGTTTTGTCCTGCTCTGGGGTCATGTAGCCATCTTCATCACCCCCTGCTCGGGGACCTCGTTCTCCCAGGAACACGGTGGGGTCTGCACTGTACCGCTGCACGACAGCGCCCTCTGCTGGCCGGGGGGAGGCCTGCTTGCGGAGTGTGCCATTGCAGCGTGGGTCCTCCGGTGTGGGTCCCTGGGCCCCAGGCATCCTCTCGGTGGCAGACACCGCTATCGGCCCGGCGTGAGCTGTCACTGCCTCATTAGCACCGAAGCTGCCATCGTGGTACACAAACTGGTTCTGTGGGGAGCCAGAAGACGACACTGCTAGTTACACCGTGCCACCTGTAGGAGTCAGTGGTGAGAATACAAGCATAAAGTAGTTGGAAGTTGCTGTAATGCAAAACTGAGCTGGACCAACGCAAGACAGGGTAACTAAAAATCAGTACAAAAGTGATGTAAATAATGATGGGATAAGAAACTTTGCCGTCTCCATTAGGAAAAATCACGGGAGTCTGCAATTATTAGTTAGGCAGCACAAACAAACATGTGAAGGGGTCATAGGTCACGTTTTCCTCGGTAGCACTACTATTGATTCTTCCACCTTTCCCTCTATCAGGTAATCCTCTACCTTATAGACTAGACTGCTTTATTTATTCCAAAGCAAATGAAAAGCTGTCCAAATACCTTACTAAAGTGTAGCATGGAACTGACCAATTGTAGGACTAGGGAAACCAAGTAATTTGATCACTATACAAGAACGTGTTACACACCTGTAGCCTGGCATTACTTAGTCTACGAACGAGTAACCGATCTGGTGTGTTATATGTATGTGGCTGGATTGATTAGGTCATAGCCTAGGCGTACTGTTTCTTTAAGAGCAGGTAATACCGATTTGTTCTCTGCGCGCAACCTGGTTTGATTCCTTGTGGTGGCGGGGTTGTTGAAGAGTGGGTGGTTGGGACTGTCCATCATTGGATTAGTGCTACCGGTTGGAAGAGAGAAGGGGGAGGCGGGAGCAAAAGCGGGAGAGACGTACGCTGCACGCGGGGTTTGCGCGGCTAAAAAAGTTCT
Source organism: Mormyrus proboscirostris (assembly GCA_026779585.1). Classification (NCBI taxonomy): domain Eukaryota; kingdom Metazoa; phylum Chordata; class Actinopteri; order Osteoglossiformes; family Mormyridae; genus Mormyrus; species Mormyrus proboscirostris. Next base: position 19,747,192 of record JAODKF010000040.1, on the reverse strand, counting down.
GTTCCAGTTGTATCCCGTTTCTAATATCGGGGACGTACCTTTCGGTGAGAATCTATAAGCCCAATAGTGGTGTTCACGATTATATATAGCACGTCATTTGGGATTTTAGTTCAGAGCTGAGTCTGAGTATTGATAAATACGCCATTTCGTTGGCTAGGAGCTAATTAGTATTAGCATGTGGCAGTGTGGTTTTCTTTTATTTTGTTCGGGAGTGATGCTCTAGTTGTCACAGTAGTAAGCCTTGGAAGTACCGTGGATTACGGCACCTACGAGCTGCTCAGATAGCGCCTCCAGCTACCGTGAGACGCTGGAGGTTCCTCGGAGTGGTCATCGCGGAGACCATTTCGCCCGGATAGCACCACCAAGCTACCAGGATAAGGCTGTACATCTGGCAACGCGGGACAACGAGACCGGTGGAAGGAGTTGTGGAAAAAGGGACGTGAGTACCAGAGACTGTCCTAATGGTAATGCAGCTAAGCGCGCCATCGCATCACCTCATGGTTGCAACGGGTTGGTTTGTTTGTTTGTTTAATTTAATTTCTTAACCTACTGTTTAATTTTGGAGCTATAATTTGTCTTAAGTATTGTGTGTAATTGCAAATGGTTCTATGTGGAGCTGTGACACGATTATTGGTTGAGGGGTACCCTACTGATGTGTGGACACATACGTTGTTGCCTGTCGCATAAAGGGAGATCTTTCCTTTCTTCTTTTCCTTTTTTTCTCTTGATTATTCATCACCAGAGAAGAATGGTTGCGTTATTTATTATTTTGTAAAATAAAGTTTGTTGTGTTTCTTTTTAAACAACGTCTGTTGAAGGGTCTCTAAGTAGATTTAATAAGGGGGCTCAGAACGGTGGTAGCCAAAGAACCCAGGTCAGCCATTTACGTTGAGGTGTGTAGAGAAGGGTTACACACCAATTTATACATCATGAGGGAGTAAGGACCTAGAATTACTTATCAAGCATAACCAGTCATGTGAGACTCCCCCTAGAGTTGGCCACACCCCCTTCTCACACATGTGCAAATGTAGCTTCTGTCCACATGTGCTATTCTT
>JAODKF010000040.1:19734891-19746037 GCA_026779585.1 Mormyrus proboscirostris | reverse complement strand
CCCCCCAGCCCGCCCCCCGGCAGGACAGACCACCGCAGCGACCCGGCATGCCTCCCCCGACACTGCAGGATGATCTAAGGGGGGGCCATTCTGTCTGTATAACAATGAGGATGTTATTCTGCCATTACATGAAGTAAATCTCCTGACTGTAAGCTCCAATTGTTCCTTCTGTTACAGTAGTTGTACGAACCAGTCTGAAAAGCATCTCCAGCACCTTGAACTTCCAAAGGGCTGGCGTGCCTTATTCATATTCGCAAGGCTTGCTGTCATCTAAGCATCTTAGGGAAGGAAAAGAACAAGAGCAGTATTTGGGGAAACGCCCCGTGTGATTGACTGATCCGCTTGTTTGGGGGTTGTAGCTCCTAGGTGCTCCTTGGATGAAACACTGCACAATAACAAAAGCAGGGCACCTCCAAATGCAGTGCTACACCCTGTTTGTCCCCAGGGCCGATGAGTGTGTTGCCCTCTGAGAAGGAACCCTGATTTCCTTATCAGTATTACAGACATCCACTTGCTCCAAACTGGCCTGTTCTAGTTACGGTCCTCCAGGGAAATCAGATCGAATTCCCTAGTGCCTAGATTTCTATGCTTCGACTTCTGAATGCAACAAATAGACAAAAAAAAAACTTTCCCTGCTTATTTTGCTTTACATTTGTACTGTGCTGTTTAAGTTACAGTATTTAAGGCCTGGGATGCTGGGATGAGAGATTAAGCTTCAGAATGTATTTTGCTGGTAGTGCAAGAGTTAAATATGGGGTTGTACTGATAAGCTGACACACAGTAGGCAGGACATCTGTTTTAAACTGACACCATTGACGCTGTAATTATAAAGGTCATATACTGTGGGTTATGAGTGTAAAGAGTCTGCACTATGATAAAATTCATTCTCCACAATAAATGTACCTGTGACTTTTCTGGGTCAGAACATCTCTCAGTGGCATGAACCTACCCGGTTGGAGTCAACGTGAGGCCGAGGCGTGTAGGCAGGGGGCGCTGGCACGCCAAAGGAGTGTGGGACCAAGTACTCCTCAGCATCCATTAGGTCCTCAAGCTCCTCCTCATCTAGGAGGCTCTGGAAGAACTTGCTGTCATTGGGGCTAGGTAGCTTCAAGCAGTCGTCTCCCTGGATAGGAGGCCAGTCGGCATGTTTACAAATTCATAGGTCCAAGCCCTGCCCCCAGTGTTTATAAATAACTTTTTTTTTTTTTTTTGGGGAACAAGGAAGCCTCACCTGGATTACAAGGTAGCGCTGGGGGTCACGGGCCATCCTGCAGAACTCAGCTGCCAGCTCCTTGAACTTGGGCCTGCTGTCTGCATCGATCATCCAACCTGCATCATGCACAGGGAGATAGAGACAGAGAGAGAATGAGAGGCATCAGTCTTTGTGGGGCTGGCTTCTCATTGGCTGAGGAGCTGGAGCTAGTTCTTCCCGGTGGCCAATCGTTTTGTCAACATAAGCTGCAAAGTCACGCACGGGCAGGTAGAAGACACGGCTTAAAGGACACTGATGGCAAGTTACATTAAGAATGACACTTCGGCATTAGCTATATGCACTGTGTGAATGGCTTCCTGCTTTTGCATTGAGGATGCCTTTCCCTGATTGCCAGCTAGGTACAGCACTATATAATACTGATGTTTGTAACTTTGGGCTGGTTTATACTCAACACTTGCAACGTGTTTGCTTATGCTTCATGGCCACATTATTCATGGTTGTAAAGTATTCTGTGTACATTCCATGAGTTGTTTGCGCATCTATGTGTGGAACCACCGTGAAGCATAAACATGGTGCAGCGCCACCACCGTTGTACCAACTGTATAGTTTGGTGGAGGAGGGATAAAGGTATGGGGCTGTTTCTCAGGGGTTGGACTTGGCCCCATAGTTCCTGTGAAGGGAACTCTTAATGCTTCAGCAAACCAAGACGTTTTAGACAATTCTATACTTCCAATTTTGTCGGAACAGTTTCAGGAAGGCCCTTTACTGTTCCAGCATGATCGTGCCCCAGAACTAGTAGCTTAACTGGATGTTGATTTTTGCATGGGGGCAGGTTTTGTTGCACGTGAACAGGATCATGTTGACGTGTGTGAGGGTAGTCTCACATTTGACCATGACCATGTAGACATCGATGGTGCAGATGGGTGGCTGGGGCAGTCTCTCTCCCTTCTCCAGCAGGTCTGGGATCTCGCGTGTGGGGATTCCGTCATAGGGCCTGCCCCCGAACGTCATCAGCTCCCAGATGGTCACTCCTGTGGAAGCAAAAACAGAAAACACCATGACTGCCCCGTCAGTTTAAAGAAAGGGGCATGTGCCACACTGGCTATGCATTCATGTAACCTTCAAAATAATATACATAAATATATACAGGGATAAAAGATCATAAAGCAGAATTGAATATTGTTATATCTGTTCCTCATGGCTGACAGCAATCATGGGTCAGATTATCCAGCTGGGCGGGTATTGATTGGCATGCTGCTGTCATGTGATTAGCTCACCGTAGCTCCACACGTCGCTCTGGTGTGTGAACTTCCTGTAGTGAATGCACTCCAGAGCCATCCACTTTATGGGCATCTGTGGGATGAGAGACACAGCAGCGTCTGATTTAACAAAGCCGAAACGCCACGGCTGAACCTGAACACAGACAAGGTGTGTGAAATACAGCCTAGGGACACAAACTCGCCTTGCATTTGAGAGGATGCAAAGTCCAGGGCATTTTACACAAAATCCCCTGGAACCTAACACGAGTGCAGAATTAATCTTTATCTGCGGAGCAAGGTCATGCATAGTTGACTGTGCTCACTTTTACCATCAGGCTCATCAGCGCCCCCATTTACTCTGGTGCAAATGCAGTACTGCATTCCTACACTCTTCCCACGTCACTTTCTGCAAAGGTTTCCACTGAAAAATATACAGCTCTGGAAAAAATGAGACCACAACAAAATGTTTTGTTTCACTCATTTCTCAATTTATGGGTATGCTTCTGTGTAAAATATACATTTATTTAGTGAACTTCAACCTGACTCTGCTTCTCATTAATGAAGGGCTTCTTCCTTGCTTCATGGTTCTTCAGTCCTGCTTCTAGGAGCCTATTATGAACTTGTCCTAGCAGTGAACTCCACACCACGCAATGTTTCCCATGCATTTTGAAGGTCATTTGATTGTCCAGTTCATGAGGCACCGTTGGATAAGTTGACAGTCATCTCTGGTATTAGAAAGTTGCTTCTTCCCTCTACCTGGTTGGTCGTGTCTCCTGCTTCACCTTGTTCATGCGTACTGCTGTATTAAAAAACATTTTGTGCCTGGAAGCAACCTGCTGCTCAATGTAGCCTTCTGCCAATAGATCCAATACTGAACCAGGATTTAACAACGCAGATTCTTAAATATGTCATGGGCTCCTAATTTTTTCCAGAGTTGTATGTAAAAGTACAGGACAGATTGCACAAAGACAAATCTCAGTAGCAGATCGCAAAACACAAAACGGCATTTCTTAGGATGCACTTCTTGGAGTGAGGAGGCAGTGTGACTGGAGAGCAACCCATGGCAGGATCGAGAGGACCGGCCTGGTCGGACCCACGGGAAGCTAATAGAGATGCTGCGCGTTTAACGAAACAATCATCACCCACGCAGCGCTACGCTTTTGTAAACAAATTATGTTTGTAATATTTGCATTCAAGCTTGCGATAGTAAGAAAAAAAGAGAAGTTAAGCTTTCATATTTATGCATCTGTGTGCAGTTTGGGCTGAGCCTCGCTCAGACCAGGACCCCACACAGTGAAGGAGCTCACTGGCCCCTTGCTCATTAGCCATTCAGCCCCAGTCTCTCTGTGAATACGTAATGCGTATTTTAATCCTGCTGATGGATTTTTAAAGGGGTGATAAGATTCTGAAGTATATGAAGGCGCCGGCTCTTTGGCAGACGAGCACGCATCAGAGCGTAAGTGGAAGCTGGCGGATAAAGGGAAAAAAAAATAGTGAAGAGCAGAAAGAGAACGCTGCTCGATACCAGACAGAATGTCCACGCTCCAGCAGGCCACCAGCAGTATAGCAAGTAATATAACTCTCTCTATGCTACAGGCACCGCTAAATTTGTAATTTATTACAAACTCTGTGGGAAAGTCTAAGTTTACATCTTATTGCATTTGCAGCTCAATAGCGCCCCCTTCATTGCTAATTGGGCAAGTACGTGAAATCAGCAGTCATGTAGGGATGTAGGGATGGAATTGTATCAAGCCTATATTGACCACCTGGCAGCTAATCATCCCCCATGGAGTGCCAACCTTGCCCCCATCCGCATTGTACTCCTTCTCGTCGGCGTCCAGGAGTCGTGCCAGGCCGAAGTCGGTGATCTTGATGTGGTTGGGCGACTTGACCAGCACGTTGCGGGCGGCCAGGTCCCTGTGTACCAGCCGGCGCTCCTCGAGGTACATCATGCCCTGTCGATGATAGCAGCCATGACGTCAAGTGGCCTGTCACTATCATCAGTCATCAACATTAGCATACGATAACAGACATAGGTAATAATCCACGAGGTGGGTAGTTGGTACTTAAGGAGTTAAAATTCATCTTAAAAAGTTTTTATTGATGCCAACAGGGTGATCTTGTTTGAACTTACCTTGAATAACTTCAGTACCCAACAGTATAAATGCATAAAACTAAAAAAAAAAAAGCTTTTCATCTCATAAACAATGAACTGAACAATACGGACATCTCTTTAGCTAACTGTGCCTGCTATGTGACTACTTCAATAACCATAACAAACCAGACAGTGACATATTGTGACACAGATAATTATCAGCTTGCCTGCCAAACATAACAGAGCTTGTTCAGTGTAAGAGTTTGCTATAGGACCTGTCATTCCCCCCTAGAGTCAAGACAACTGTCTGAATGGCATCCTGTTCCAGAGGGCTTCAGTTAGACAAGCTAATTGCACTTCTTTGTGTCGTGTTTAGCAGTTAAAAAAAGTTAAAAGCAAGTTTCAGCTGCTGTCACTTCCCCACCTGATACAAGCACCTCCCACTGCAGAAAGAGGAAGTGAGGGTTTTTGAAGGGCATGGAGCATCAACAACAACCATGGAGAACTCTGGTATTAATCAAGACCAAGACATCGATGTCAGCCTTAAAAGGAGGCATCGCCTGTTGGACAACAACATTTACACTGACTTGGCCAACATGACTTGCATGGACGTCATTATAACCTGCGTTATTTCGATGGAATCTAAAAGGACAGTCTATATCATAACTCTCACATTCATATCTCCTATATTTCTACAACTTCCATAAGAACTGTCTTCATAAACTGCAAATTTGTTGGAAGCTATGAAGTAAATTGTTGCTATGTTTGGTTTAAAAAAAAATTACAAAAATCAATATAGTTTTCATTCCTCAATGAGACAAACACAAAGATAATTATGAATTTCTGAGGGGCTTAATGGGATTTTGGGAACGACTGCGGAAGGAAATGTTTGTGACCAACTTGAATGAGATTTTTATCAAACTAATGAAGAAGAGGACTGAATTGGATAAAGTCCCCCGTACTTTAAATTAATGGGGCTTTTTCTTGCTGTTTGGGCTGAGTAGCAACCTGTAGTGCTCTCTGGAAGAGGGTAACATTTCCCCAGTGACAAATCTCAACTAACAATTGTGCAGTAGGAGAAAATGGAATGTTCAGTTGATTTAAGCGGTGCAAAGGCGTCCTGCGCCTTCTGTCGGATTACTCTGAAACATCCGAGTGCCCTTTGACCCTGGGATGGATTCAGAATCTTAAAGTGGCTGTTGACAAAACTGAATGGAAGCATTGCATGTTTTGGGAAGTAGGTAAAATGGAGGAAGAGGAGGAGGGAAAAATAAATAGAGGACTTGATTGGAACTAATCTGGCTGTCTTAGCCTCTTTCCAGAGAAGCAAAGACTCAGGGAGTCGCTCGATAGCCTTAGGTCATCGATTAGAAAATCTCAAAACAACGGGCCCTTAAAGTGCCAGGCTGCCACCGGTGGTCCGAGACCGGAATCCCTAGCTGTGTGGGAACTGGCACTGACCGGATCCAGCCCCACAATCAATGGGGACGACTGGGCAGCTGTGCTCAATTTGGAGCTTTGGCACCCATGTTAATGGGATTGCACCAGTGCATATCTTGCGATTCGAGCGGACGATGGCACACACACGCTAATTTGGGTTAAACAAAAAGGGAGAGATGAATGAAATGTTTAAAAGGCTTACTAAGAGAGATGGGATAAGAAGTCAGGCTGATTTAGGGTGGAACAAATTGGATTGAGAACGAAAGAGCCAGAATTACAACGACAATACTATAATTACACAAGGCTCACACTGCAAAAGGAAGCCCTAGGGTCAGCGCTGCATTCACTTTCATAGCTGGTGCTTTTCTTTGCAGTTTTTTTCCACTTTATTTGTAGAACTTGGTATTTCATTGGAGCAATTCAGGTTAAACACCACTCTGAAAGATAATATTCCTAGGGTTTGGAACATGCAGCTTTCAAATCCATGGCCGTTATAGCCAGGCTTCCCGTTGCTGGGGAAAAAATATCTACTTTTCTAAGAGGAACCAGCAGGGGGCAGTGGAGCTGGGGTTGCCCCCATCTCGCCAGGCTCAGGTACATGCGGCTGCTGATGCTAACATTGTTTTATAACTGCAATGGGAACCAAATGTCAAACTGTGGGCCTCTTTCACCACTCGAGTGCAGCATGCAGATGCCATGATACCCCTGACCTTTTTTTTTTATTTATTATTAAATCTTAAGAGCACCTTGCAATCTCAAGAGGTATGCACATAAGCTGCATGCTGTTCTACTGCCAGCCTATAGGGGGTCACTGTAATTTTACCGCGTGCTAAATCCTTATTTACAAGCTTGTTTGTATTGAATAATGTAGACAAGATCCTTGGACACCTAAGTGGACAACTTCAAAATAGTGCCACTGGCTGTGTTTGCATGGAGAAGGTAGCCTGTAATGGAACGGAGATCGGTTGTGTTTGTAGGCGTGTGCGCTCGTGAGGATGTGATGCGGTGTCATGCGGTGGAGCGCGTGACGAGTCCGCGCGGACTCTCGCTCCCTGCACCGTCGGCGAAACGGCGCTCTGTAATTTTCGCAATTTTCAAGACAATTAAGCACGGAGAAAACTGATAGTTTGCCATCTAGTGAATGTTAATTATGAAAAACAGTAAGAAAAAGGGAGGGCCAGGCAGAATTTCGACCGACTGTGCGGACAGTGTTTCGGAACGCGCCCATGTGGCAGAGACTGGCGCACACGTGCGGATCCTGGAAAGGACAGATGAGAGCCAAGTTAAGAGTATAATTTTGATATTCACAAGTTGGCGCCGTCTTGGGTAATCAATACGGGCAGGAATAATAAAGACTGGGTGTGTGGTGGCTGTCAGGACGGCCTGCTTCCAGTCGATGGCGAGCCAGTCCTACAACAGACAATCATCGGTGTGCTTTGAAACACTCTGAGAGCGCTGGGGTAATTTACGTCTATGTATCAGCGGAGTAGACAAAAGCTGACTCAACGGGATTGTGTTAAAATGCTTTTTCCCCCCCCGTCTAGAGGCATTTCGCCGGCCCAGACAAATGTTACACTAAATCGATGGTGTAGTTGCCTGGCGGCTCGCGGCTCCAATTCCAACGTGCCCCCGGAGAGCCATCCGTCACCGGCCCTCGGCGGGGCCACGGCGTGGGCGCCGTTGCTCTCCGGCGGGCAGCTGCCAGGCATGCTCGCCCACCCGCTTTCCTTTTCGGGGGGGGCACCATCCCTCATCTTGCAAGGTGCTTTGGGACAGGGACACGATTCCAGCATCCCGCTTCTGGTGTAAGCAATTTAAAATCAGGCGAAGTGATGAGACCTGCCTTCTGAAGCCGTCTCTATTTATGTAGGCGGGAGGGGGGGTGCCCGGCAACCGGCCAGCTTGGCCCCACCCATTCATCTGCCCCTGGTTTGTCACTCACGGCCAGTAGCAGGCCGAGTGTGCATGGGACCCGCGCCTGCCCAGTTCCATCTGTGAGCTGAGAGCACACTAAACACTCTTTTCCCTGGCTGCAGTTCGCTTTGGCCCCCCGCCAACACAATTACAAAGGGAGAAGACACAGGGCCTATCTTACACTGCTGGAAGTGTATTTAAAACAGATTACTTCTGGAGACTGGGCAGCCGATCAATAGAGATGTTGATTACAATAAGCCACAAGGAGCTGGGGATGCGCAATGTTTATCCTCAACTTTTACTTAAAAATAATTAGAAATCTATAACAAATATAGTAAATTTATGCATACTTTTGTTCTGAGGTGATTAAATGCAATTTACGGGAGAGTTATGGGGTGTTTGGGCTGAAGTAAATCTCTGATCAGGGTAGCCAAGAGGCAGCGGTGTTAGAGAGGCACAGAACCTCGCCTCTGTCTCACCCTTGGCTCCTCGCTTCCCGGCTCGGTGAGAAGGCTGAGGGGGCGGGGACTTAGCAATCTGCCGGCGCCAAAACCAGCCTCACAGCTAGTGGGTCAGGGGTGCTGAGGAGTGAAGCCACGTGGGCTTCGACCGCTAGCGAGCACAGCGCTTATAAAACGCACACCCACTTCTCATTGGCCACGCTGCACCTGCAGCTCCAGCCCTGATTGGCCATGGTCACATGATCTCCAGCAAGGCTGTGCTGCCTTCATCCAGGTGCACAGCACACAGAAACATAGCTTTGTGTGCCAGTAAATTTCTGTATGTTTTACTCTAGCAGACACTTAAACTCATCAATAGGTAAGATTCTAACTGGTGTATTTCAGGGCCGAGTAACTCGCATAAGAAGAGCAGACCCTAACCCCCCCCGCCCCTGGGATTTCAGTAGACGCTGTGCCCTCCTGCTACCATTCAACTTCTCTACTGCCACTAAATATTCAGCATTCAGTTATTACTGTATATTACCTACTAATTTACCAAAAAAAATCCCTGGAGAGGAGTACATACTGTATCATTTGGACTGCACTTAAAATGTAATTATTTGAATTTTGGTAGCATCAGGGGTTAACTGATGATGGTACAATTCAATCGCTTTTTATTTATTGAACAGCCATCTTCGTGTGATCTCTAACGAAGCACTTCACCCCAAAGCTGATACTGTGAAAAATTAATTATCTAAAGATCTTCAATGATCTGATACAACCTTTCTCCATCTGCACTGAGATCATTTAATGCTTGTGCTTACACAACATGCAGGCAAAGATATAATCTGCCAGATTAATACACTACACTACATACACACAGAAAAAAAAAATCAGACTATTGATTTGACACTGGTAACTTTTCAGTGCAGCATCATTTAGCAGATTTTTTAATGAACTCAGACTGTTTCATGAAAAATTATATTGGAGGCTTCAAAATATATCCCAGTATCTGGAGGGTATACACAAATAAATTACATATTTCTGTTGCTGTATTCAGTAACACATCTCTGTGCCCTCCAGTCATAAGGTCACACAGACGGGGGCTTTTATTGGGTAAAAGCCAACCAGTTCAGTCGTGTCTTCAGACCACGCTATTTAAAGCAGGTATGCAGGCACCCAGGGATTCTGGAATTCAGAGGGAGAACGAGCGAGGGAAAAGATCTGAGCGCCTTTGAACGTAGCGTGGTGGCTGTCGCCCCGTTTGCTGGAATGACTCTTTTTAGAACCAGCGCCCCCTGCTGGGGTGCTCATGGACTGCAGCGTCTGGGGCGCATAGAGGAATGGCTCGTCACCTAACAAACATGCAGCCTCTGGCACTTCTGCGGTTAGAATCACACGGTTAATCATAAAGGCCAACGGAGACTGCTGTGGAAGCAGATGGGCTACAGTCAGATGGCCAAGCACAAAAAGTCCAGAAAGATGCAGGTTACCACGGTCACCTCGTTAAAAGGCTGTCGCAAAAAGGGCACAGCAGCCCTGCGCTGCTCCTTCCCGTTGAATAAAATGGGAAATGCCAAAGGACTGAGAACAATGTGCCTGGTTTATGTTTCCTAGAGGACCAGGATAAAGAAAAAAAACACACAGATCCATGCTGCTGTGCCTGACTGTGACTGGGGGGGGCAATGATGTATTTTCGTGGCACATACTAAATAGCCGGACATCGACGATGATGCATTCCATGCATCCTTTCCTGGCACCAAGACATCCATAAACAAATGGCTTCTTTCAGGAGACTCCAATAGGCCAATCATGTCCAGGTAATAGTTCCTGGGAACACGGCCTGGCTAGTTACCGGTGGCTGAATCCAGACGAGCATCTGTGGGATGAGATGGAACAAGCTTCTCGGTGTAGAGATCTGCCATCAGCTAATTTGCTAATTTATCTTTGAGAACCGTCCCTGTGGCGTGCCTTCAACACCATGTTGAGTCCATGCCCCACTGATCTCAGGTTGGGTGTGATCCAGGGCATCAAAGCAGCGGGTTGTACTGGTTAAAGACCCGACCTCGAACCCAAAACCTTCCGGTTTCATATGCCAAGAAGACCTTATTTGGTGGGTAAATTTTGGAGAAAAAATAATAAATCTAAATTTAAATCTGTTCGTTCATCCATCCATCCATCTATCCATCCACCATCTTCAATCTGTACTGGAGAGTCCTGGCCAACAGAAAAAAAATTCTCAAAAACCACTATTAAATCCATAACTTGGTTGCTGAAGACCTTGCGTATCATTTAATTAAAAAAATTCTTTTTAATGTAATGGAATATGCGGTGCATCCACTCACATGTGGGATTGTGAACATGTGGGATTAACGCTGTTCCCTGCCCTAGTTAGTTCCCTTTTGCTACTCCTGGTCTATGCATTAATTTGGGTAAATTAGCCCCCCTCCCCCCTTGATTCCTTGGTCACAATAGAGTCAGAGCTCCCGTTGTGGCCTGTTAGAGCAATATTACACCTATCTCATGGAGACCAGCATCATCAGGACCAGGACAACAGCTCAAGCTGTCTTTATCTGATGACTAGGGACTAATTAAAATAAAAGCAGTGTATTTTAAAAAGCCGGAAATGGGAATGTCTATTTATAAGGTTTGTGTAAACGTACACCAATGTCAGTGACCTGGGGAGGGGCAGGGTTAGGAAATGTTCTAATGATAGCTTTCTCTCTTTCTAATTCTAACGAGGAAAAAAAAAAGATTGCAGAGGTGTTGCGGGGGGGTGTGGGGG
>JAODKF010000040.1:19705033-19734791 GCA_026779585.1 Mormyrus proboscirostris | reverse complement strand
GGGAGTATTAGATGTCCAACAACAAAGGATAAACATTTACAATATGACTCAGCCAGGACCAGATTGCCAGGCTGAGTAATCCACTCATTAAGCTCCTTTCTTGGCCGTTGTTGCAGCCACATTACGGAAATTCTTTCAGACTGAAATAAAGCGATTATTTTGATAAAATCACAGAGGATCGCTTGTTTATCGCATTCTAACAATTGGAAAACACATCACAGGTTCCACAGCACTGCACATGGAGATGCAAATTGATAACGCATTAATAAATGCGGCTGCGGCGGAGCGGACTGTCAGCGCTGCTCTGCGGACCAAATCGGAGACTTCAAATCACTCATGAAATGAGCCCTGAATCAAAATCGCTGTCGGGGATGGGGAGGGCAGACATCACGTCTGTAACCAAAACAGAGAAGAGAAATCTGTGATCACTGCAGCCTCATATGCAATCCACACTAACCACCCACTGAGGCTGCCTTAGAAGGGAACCTTGCAGTGTGCTCTGGAAGTCATGCAGGATCATCAGCGATCCAGGACCTCACAAACCACATGACACCAAAACATTGAGCTAACACACAGGGCTGTGGATGAGCTACACATGGGTACTGGTCCAACGGCCCTAACATGTGCCAATACGAGGTTTGAGGGGAGTCTATTGCTGTAGCCCTGAGCCAAGTAATTACCCTGAATTGCTCTGTTAACATATGCTGGAGTAAAAACCACAAGTCGTTTTCAATATTGTGAATGCTGAGGAGCTGACTGTCAGCTTACAAGCAGCGAGACGCTTTGTAAACGGACAGCTTCAAGTGGCTGAACATATAGCATGTGATGGCGGAGGGTTTGAGTGGGCGGAGGGGGGCGGAGCTTTGGCCCAATCGTGTCATTAGCAGGTGGCGTGCAGAATGGGCAGCGAGTGAGGGGCAGGTTGAGGGGCGTCTGCCAGCAGCCCCAGAGAAACAATAACACAGCGACCACAATGCATCTCCAGGAGATGTGACATGGTCAGCTGGCATGGGGTGTGGGCTCTACGCCATGGTGGGTAAATTGTTTTGAAGTTTCTAAGGTAGGATGTGTGTGTGTGTGTGTGTGTGTGTGTGTGTGTGTGTGTGTGTGTGTGTGTGTGTGTGAGAGAGAGAAAGAGAGAGAGAATAACGGCACATTTGGGTTCAAGCTTGTGGCATGCTGCAGAGTCCCTGCATGACTCATAATCTACCGATGGTGGGGAGAGGGTCGGGGTACATGAGCGATGAGGTGTAATTTGTGCGGATGCCAGCCTGTCCGTCACGTTCCAGGGCCAACTCAGCATGGTGTGGAGAAGCAAAACATGAACGGAACGGAGAACCCAACCCAGGAGATGGAGGGCAGGGGTGGGTAGGCTTATTCGTGTACTGAGAGAAAAGTAAAAATCACAAATACTTCAGAACTCCAAGACTGGATTCATGCTACACAGACTATTTAAGGGCCTGTTAAAAAGCATTGCAAATATTTCCTACCCTGGGAGGGATGGACACCCCCGCCTGACAGTCTGGGGTGGGAGGGTGTCTTGGACGCCTTGACCCATAGAACAAGGCGATCCATGACCTTGTCCTGGAGGACGAGCCCCGGCCTTGGCACAGCCAGAGGGTACCAGATGGACCTGATAATGCTTTGGCAGGGAGGGGGCGTGACCTGCCCCCACCTCCTCCAGGTGAAGCCCCGAACGTCTCTGTCTCACGTTGAGGGGAGGATCGCCTAATTATCGGCACTGTGGGGAGCAAGAGGCCTAGGGTGGAGGAGCTGGTGTTGCCGGCACTGGTGGATGGGGGTCAATCTGCCTCCTTCCATTCCCCACAAGCGCAGGATTCCGGCTGCCCGGCCAATGTGACCTACATTGTGTGGAAAGGTTAGATCTGCCTCACAAGCCACAGATTCATCCTGGATATCATCAGATTCCTTCATACCAACAAGAATACTAAAGAGCTCGTCTTGTCTTTTCCTCCTAAGCGAGCACCTTCTGCGTCTCTCTTTAATTACACCTCCTACGCGCACACAAAGGGAGACCTCGCTTCTCTGCGCTGTACTGTCTTCAACAAAATGTGTTAAATGAAACGTTCACGCCGTGAGCTCGCCGTCAGACATGAGTCAAAATAAGTTTCCCCGTAATCCAGAAAAAGGGAACCAGAAGAAGCCGACCAAAGGCAATGGGGCCCTTTTAATGCTGAAGCGCGAGGCAGAGATGCGTTGATGTGTAGGGCACGCTAGTTGATAGGAGGGTCACTAGGAAGCACAGGCTCGCCCTGGCTCTGTGAAGTGTACCAGAAATTCATTTGATGCACTCTTAATAGACAAGACTCTTGAATGCATCAAATCAAACGCCTTAAAGCTATACAGAAGTCCGGCACTCTCCAGCACTGTCCTTCCTTAACTAGATATGTATAATGATAGCTTTATCAATGCATACTCCCAGACAAGCATTCCCATGAACACCAATCTGCGGTTTATGTGGCTCGAAAGAAACCATCTTAGTAACAAACTGCTTCAGTCCCTCCGTAAATGACTCTCTCTGAGCATCAGGCAGCATTTCTGCAGCATTTCGGATGTCGTGATGCACCTGCTTTTATTCTCGTGTAATCGCCGTAAACTGGTGTGTGCGGAGAACCCGTGCGCACGCTGACCGGCGCCTCGCTGAGCCAAACGTTCTGTCTCAGAGCGCTTTTATGTCTCTCCGTCCCTTGCTGGCTACGCTGTCTCTAAATTTACAGCCCCCCCCGCCCCCCTCCCCCCCACCGGTTGTCCCTTGTACTCCCTTGGGGATTGCGAGCTATAATGAGTGCTAACTCAAGCCGTGCAGCAACCGGTCAGCCGGGGAGGGGGGAGGGATCCCAAAAGAGGGGGCTGTGTGGTGTTGCAAACTGTACCCCCCTTTACAAACACACGGTGAGGTGAGGGAGGGCGGGGGGGCTCCCTGTCTGTCTGGGCACACCCCAGAAGAGCACATGTCCCATGAGGAAAGGCTGCCGTGGGGGTGATAAGGGGCCCTCAATGCCCTCCCTCTCAGTGTGCACCCTGCGCTTCAGCACCGCTCCTATTGTCCATGCAGTCAGCATGACGACTGCTGCGTTCGGCATGCTGGCGTTAATAAACACACAGCGCTACAGCAAGTGGGCTCAGCCGGACATCATCAAAGAGAATACTGTGTGAATACCGAGTACTTTAGCCCCAGTACCAATCTTCCTTCAAAAAACAAACAAATAAATAAATAAATAAGTTTACCTGGGGCTTGATTTTGACTTACCCTCTGATCTTTTCAATAGCTAGAGAGTAGGTTGTGCGTGTGTCTGTGTGTGTCTGTCTATATATATACACACACACACACACACACACTCATTCATCGCATTTATTTTGCATGAAATGCCCATCTACAGTGGAGAATGCTGCATAAATATTCACAGGTTATGCATGCCTAATAGAATTACCGATTCATCTGAACTATGTGCACGAGCATTGTGGGAAGGCTGGAGCGCCTGCAGGAAATCCACATAGATACAGAGACACACGTACGCATACACACACACACGCGCAGAGCCACGCAGCCGCGAGGTGACATCGCTCCAGGCCCAGCCTCTCTTCTGTCCTTGATTTCCTGTAGTGCTACATAATGTTTCCTAAGGGCACAGGAAAAATCATCCACAAAACAGTTTTGTGAGCTTCCCTTTGCCACACAGCACTCCATCCAGGCAGCGTGTTTTCCTCCATCTCCTCCTTTTAGTGTATTATAACACACTGCAAACTCGTGTCGTGGGGGTGGGGAACGCGAGGGGGGGCTTCCCCTCAGATCCATTAGGTGCTGACATTTGTCTGGCGTAGCTGCGATCGTCACCGGTCAGGTTTCCACCTCACCGCCCGCACCTCCAGGACTGAAAAATGTCATGGTGGGGGCAACATAAATGTCAGAAAAACAAACGTGGCTTTTTGCATCCTCTTCCTGTAATAGAATACATAAAACACAAAGACGCTACCTCTAATTGGCCATGACACCGGAGAAACTGTCCTGAGGGAAATCACTGATGGAGTCTCCCCCCCTCCCCCTGGCACGTGCGGCGAGTTCGTCTGAGTCGTCATCTCCGATCTCCGAAGGACATGCCACATACGTCTGCTTTCATTTTCATCTCTGCTGCCGCTGGTGTTTTGGGTCGTGGCAGTCGCCGTTCAGCCGGGGTCGACGCCATTAGAAGCTCTGTCTGCCGGGCGGGCAATTTTGACATCTGATAATCGAAAATGAAGGGAGGCCCGACTCTGTTGTGACCCCCCCCCCCACCGGTTCATTTATAAATTGGATGATGGACCGCAAACGGGCCTCTAGACAGTGGCCGCTTCCGCTTGGCCGTCTGGTTAACCGTTTGAAGGTTTCACATCCAGACGGCTGTCTCTCCTGGGGCAGCGGTTCGGAGTGCACCGCTTCTGCTTTCTCTCAGGCATCGCTGCTTAGCAGAACGTCTAACAAGCTTAAAGCTTATCGACTTTCCCTGGCACCGTTCCATTCCTTACAGCTAGGACGAGAACCTGCAACCTTCTGATCCGAAGGTTCGCTTGCAACCCTTTAAACATCTTGGCTGAAAGTGCCTTCATTACAGCTCACACCCGCTGCCAAATTTTCTCCTCATAAAACAAAAACTTGCCGTTTTTTTCGCTAAACCTCTCTAAGGTTAACTTTTGGTTTCTTCTCATCTGCCTTCATTTTTTATCTTTCCAAGTTCAAAAATCATATCGCGTTACCCACTGAGTCTGCCATGCTGCTGTTCCTATATTTGCCCTAAATCTACTTCTTAAATCGGCTACATAAAAAATAATTAGATTTTCAGTAAAAGCAGAAAGAGAAGGAGGGGGCTTTCGAGTACATTGGAACTGCCAGCGAAACGAAACAAAATCACAAAGGAAACGACCTAACCTTCCTACTGGCTAAAATCTGTTTGTGTTTGCAGAGAGGCATGGAAAAGCCCCTAAGAGTGCTACAATGACCCGCCGTACCCTGGCCACCTCTGGCACCTTGAGAGATTTTCTTCACCCTGCAGTTCTTTAACCTAAGACACGGTGAAACAGGGCAACTGGCAAACTCATTTTGGCAAACTCCAGTGAAATCCAGTGGAAAATGAGAATATAACTAATGAAGCTACACTGTACCATTGCCCAGTTCACACACTAATCAGTTACCGCACCTTTTTTATTTGGATAAGAATATGATCAACATCCTCAGCCACATGGAACACGTGAAGTTGCCTTTTTATGGGCATTCTTCTAGATTCTTCCTACTGCAGATCCTATTTGATAGGTGAGCTTTTGATGTTCGTAGTGGGGGTAAGCAATTGTCCATCACTTCCGGCTTTCTCTGAGTCGCTCTGCGCGCCTGGCTGGATCACGGTGGTCCTCAGGGGTAAGACATCAACGTGGTTTAAAGGAAAGGTGATAAGCAAGTGAGGTGATGGACCACTAGGATTCCCAAGGCTGTCAGCAGGCAATTAATTGATGTATCTGCTCGCTAAATCGAGTCCCACACTCAATTATTTTGTGGAAGATGGATGTAAAGGAGCCATGTCTGGTTCCTTGGATTTCAATTGGCATTGTCTAGGATCCATTGTGCTTGTCTTGTCAATGCCTTTGAGCCACAGAGAAAATGCATGGCCAATGTATATTTGCTTCTTATAAATACATTTACATCTGGGAAGGTATTATTGGGGAGCAGACAGTCATAGTCATAGTTACTGATTTTGTATACATATATTCTGTGCTGGATCATGATTTAAGGATGAATTATCTCCTCCAAAGCTGCTTGACAGTAGGTCCTCTGCACCCAGCAACCATAAAATGAATGTAAACTGATGCCAGATTCTTTGCACTAAGGCCTTTCCTGGGTAACGCAGCTGACAAAGCAAGGCGTTTCTGGGAAGCTGCCACTGTTGCGGGCAGCGCTTGGCCTGTCCTGAGTGACTCCCCAGAACCTCGGTGCTTGATTAATGACAGCCATTACAATTGTGTCCCTTCTGCTCAGAGACGCCGCCTATCACCTTCACCTTGCCAACCTGCATACAGCGAACGGAGCGAGAGGCAGGCGACCAGCTCAATGTAATATCATTCAGAGGCAGCGGGGGTACATGGATGCCGTTCAGAGGCAATCTTTGATTATGACATCACTTAGAGGCAGTCGTGTGATAGTGAGGCTATTCAGAGAGACAACCCTTGGATTACGACATTCATAAACATTCTGGTAATAGACATCTTTTAGAATCTGATGACATCATTAAGAGACTACAGAGAAGAAACAACATCACTTCAAAGGATAGCAGCAATGACATCATTCCGAGGCAGACTGGTAACTTCATACAGAGACAGAATCCTAATAAGAGAAAGCTTTGTGTTCTTTACGATAATGACCTGAGCATATTTACTAGCTTAGGACATTCTGTCCATGCTACCGGCTACAATCCAAAACTGAAAACAGCCCCAAAGTAGGCCCTTCAACAGACTAAAAACCCAAATAATGTTATGGTGTTACATCTAAACTTTTTATACTGGACTGTTTCTTAGCTGGCCTTATGTTGACCTTGGTATTCTTAAGGACATTAACAAACTACATCATTTTTTCTTGTTATCCTTTGTTTTACAAAAGACAAAAATGACCATGAGTCTGATGCAATTAGCTCCTATGGTGACCTATGCTTGTGAATTCTGCGATAGCAATGGGAGTCTGCGGCAGCCTTGCTATTATATGTGCAAACAGTTGAATTCTGCAAAAAATAAATGCCAGTTGTGCCGCCGTCCAAGACCTGGCAACGAGCTCCCACCCTTTGCCTAGGGAATGTCTTGGAAAGTCCCTGAAACCAGGTCTACCACCTAGGGGGAGGGGGGAAAGCCTCAAGGCGGATGAGTCTTGTCATAAATATTGCACTTTGAATCAATTTAATATGCAGTTTTCTTCAGTTTGCATGGGCTCCTGGCTATCAATGGTAATGTTACATGTTATATGATACATACAAATAGAGCTCAACCCAATATGCTATTCACACTATCCAAGGTATTAAGTTTGTCCACTCGTAATTAATAGAGGGAAATTTCTCATTTTCCCCGATATTCTTTGCTGAAGTAAATTGTATTCACAAGTCATACTTACCTGCCATTATAGTAAATGACTGAGGTGTCACTGCACTGCAGACTGAAATGAATGTTTACTGCATTGCCCAGAAAATAAATGCTTTATTTATCATATCCGTTCCATTATCCATTTCATAATTTATAAGTGTGAAAAGGGCTGTACTGCCACAGAATCACTGATGTGGTTCTTTTGCAGGATTGAGGGCTTAACTGTTGAAGGATCGAGATCAAACACAACGGCGGTGCTTCAGAGGGGTGTTCGCTCTGCTCCCTCTGGGCCTGCGTTTGACCGCTCGCTGTCGTCACGGCCAGCAGCAGGCGTTAGCATCAAGTTTGCATGTTGTGCTAAACTTGTCAAAATTTCAAGACAAAGTTTAGACGCTCCTCAGATTTAAAGCAAGGAAGTAAAACCTTGAAGCATCAAAGGGCACTGCTACTTTCTGCGGCGTTATCCTCAAGCAATAATAAACAACCAGCCTAATCTGCTATCTGTAGAGTATAACTGCACAGAAGGCAATCAAAAGTTCAGATGAAAAGGAATGCAGAGAAGCACCAGAAATACACTCATAACTTTGGGAAAAAAACAAAACAAAACATTGTAACACAGGGCTGGTCTGATGCAGCCGAGGAGCAGCATTTACCACCAGGACTATGCGATTTCAGTACCATCTAACACCAATACCATCTACTGTCAGTACTGTCCAACATCAGCACCATCTACTGTCAGTACTGTCCAACATCAGCACCATCTACTGTCAGTACTGTCCAACATCAGCACCAACTACTGTCAGTACTGTCCTCCATCAGTACCACATAGGCCTGCGTGTGCATCCTGGGCATGTCTGCATTTACATGGTGTGTACACCTGCAATGGTGCTCCTGGTTGCAGACCACCATAAAGCACCTTGCGCTCTTTGATATGCAACACCCTCACAGCTTTTCATGGCAGGGAGTCCCGGTGTCAAAGCAAACGGCGTGGAGCCGCAGGGTCCTTCTGCAGGAGGCCGGAGGATGGCAGGAGGTTCCCACCATGGTCCCCACCCAGAGGCCAGACAAGGGCCCACCTCAGCATGAGGCCCTCATATTCAACAGAGCCAAAAAACACATATTATTGTATGACCAGAAATCATGACAAACAGCAACTGACAGAAAGGTGCAGCTGCTTATTCCTAATACATTAATATATGATGAACAGACCCACTGAATACATTATTTGGATTTCTGTCCTTGCCTGAAAATAAATCATATTTGATGAATTTACACAGTGATCTGCATAAAAGATCTACACCTAGTTAAATAAATACAAAGACAGACACATTATCTATTCAAAACAAGACAACTTGACATGGTGAATGGCTAGCTAATGAATATAGGGTTTATGCTAGCACGTAAAATAATAAGGCAACTGGCAATTTTGCCTTTGGTAGAGATGCTGCTCTCTGATATATTACGGATGTCTGTGAGCACCACACCTGTAAATCAATAATCTGGGGAATAAAATATCTTTTTCAGTTGAAATTTATGGAGATGCAAAATATCAGAAAATGACCATTTAGCCAAATTCAGGTTGCACACTATGAATGGAGGAAACACTACAGATGTTAAGAATCCATAAGTTACTGCTTACATACGCAAGGGGTGGAGAAAATAACAAAAAGACGACATGAAAACAAGTTCTATTTCTGGAGTAAATAAATCACAATTACAAACACAACTACCAAGCTAAGTTCTATCAGGCTGAATGCCAATTAGCAGTAATTGTGTTAGCTTTAAAAGTGGCCTGACAATCAGGTATCAGAGTAACATGAGGCAGCTAATAGGGTCCCCAAGAAGCTAAATGATGTCAAGGGGGGTGTTCTCAGAAATCATGAGCGCATACAGCACACATTGACAGACCGTACAGGCAAAGTGTGGTCATAAGTCAAAGATAACTGTCAGGGAGAGATGGATACGTTATGGGACAGGTGCTAAAAACTGGCCTCAAAAAAGGACCATGAATCTGAATCAGCACCTCTGTGACCGTCTCAGTAAAACTTTGCGTGTTTTGAGTTTCTCAAAGCAGGAATTTATGGCAGGGCTGCCGCTGGAACCAGCCAAGGCCAATGGATAATGATGCATAACCTGGGGTAAGGAGCACAAACTCCTGAGCAATGGAACAAAGAAGGACTGAGTCATTTGATGAGTCATTGTTCACCGTCTTCTTGCCTCTTGATGGGTTTAGACTGGGAGAAAGCCAAAGAACCGCTTCAAACCTCAGTGT
This sequence comes from Mormyrus proboscirostris, assembly GCA_026779585.1. Taxonomy (NCBI): domain Eukaryota; kingdom Metazoa; phylum Chordata; class Actinopteri; order Osteoglossiformes; family Mormyridae; genus Mormyrus; species Mormyrus proboscirostris. The sequence continues at coordinate 19,725,409 of JAODKF010000040.1, read as the reverse complement.
CTGCTGGTGTGGCAGCCATCTCTTAGGAGTCATTAGATCTGGTTATTGCTCTGCATAGTTGTATAATGGACCATATGGCCCAAACACTGCTCCCTCATGATACTCCAAGGTGATAATGCCCCTATGCACACTATAAAATCACGGGGGAGTTCATGAACACCAGTGTGAAGGCAGATGCCTTTCCTGTTCCGTCTGATCACCACATCTAAACACCACTGTACCCTTTACGTAAAGTTCTGCAGAACAGGAGATGCCAGACTGGATTTCCAGGTGCTTTGTCCCTGACAAACCTGGGGGCTTTTTCAATGTCCCATTAAACACAGGACAGGACTGCTATGGCAGCATTCCAAAGAGGATTGAAGCTGTTCTGAAGGCCAAGAGAGGCTCTGCTCCTTATTAGGCCCTGGATATTAATATATTGTTAGGTTTTCATTTTGTCCACATCCCCTATAACATCCCCTTCCTAACCCGGTCCTCGGGGACTCCCAGACAGTCCACATTTTTGCTACCTCCACCCCAGTAGGATTGCCAAGGGGGTTGCCGAGGACTTGGTTGGGAAACATTGCTTGATATGACCTTTGATACTTATATAGCAATACTCCTACATGGTTGGACCCATATCTCCATTTCATCATTTTCATAGACCGTGTTAACACAGTATTATGGGAAACGCCTGTTGAAATGTCTCATGTTCCTGGCAGAGACATGAAATCACATGACCTTGTTGACTACACTATGACCACCAACTGAATAACAGATGATCCACCTCATCTTAACCCACCCCCCTTGGAAGAAGTCATGTGACTCCCACTCATGGTCACCATACCTTGGCTATCTGGACACACCAGTTGAGCAGCAGCTGGGATCCAATGTGATCCTTGTGCTCGCGCACGTAGTCCAGTAGGCAGCCGTGTGGTAGCAGCTGCGTGACCAGCTGGACGGCAGGGCTCAGACACACACCCAAGAGTCGTGCCAGGTGGGGGTGATCCACACTGGCCATGATCAAGGCCTCCTGCAGGACAGGGAGGAGGAAGACATGTTGGGACCTGCATACATTTTCATTTCCTCAGCATTCCTATGAAACATCTAAACACTGTTGAGGGATAGCATTGGGTTCCATGATGTCTCACAGCCCTTGTACTTGATCCTGCGAAGATTGTCACTCAATCGCAGCTATTAAACCCTTTACTCAAACAATTCAATAAACAGAGGTCAGATTTATTGAAATTTTACTCCCATGCAAAATCAATACCATTTTTCATTTTCTTGAAAAACTAGTGGCAAAAAATAAAAAGCCAGGCTTTATAAATTTACCCTTACCATTAGGTATTAATTACAGTCGCAGTTTTCATTTAATTTAAATTCTATAGTTAAAGCTTAGTTGAAAAAAATGATGGAAAAACATGTGTAAATAGAATCTCTAGCATTTCAGATGTCAAATTAGATGCTCATTACAATGTGTTCCTAAAACCCAGAAGAACTCGGCGGAATCCAACTGATAAGATCTACCAGACACTGCCACCAGTGTGCTCACACACTAATCCAAACACAAACAAACATAAACAAAAGCATTAATACACTCCGCTAGATATATACACTGATATAGAAACCACAATAAACAGTAAAAGTCCTCATTCCGTGAGTGTGGGTCGTCACATCTGGAGCCGAGGGACGGGGCTCCAGGAATCATGGTTTGGACAGGGGTTCAAGAAAATGTAAGTGAAAGCCAGACAGGACATTTTTCCCTCCATCAAAGATAAGCGATGTTTCGTGGGAGCTGGCGTGATGGAACAAAGGCCTTCAGCCCTAGATTAATGATGGAGGTGGGCTGTGTGTTTGTGTTGGGTAGTGAATTTCCTCACAGTCCAGATCAAGCAAGAAAAGCCGTGATCTTCTGGGACTGACCGGAGGGTGTCAACAGCTGTGTTGATAGTGGAGGTGTATCTGAAGCCGTCCTAAAAGCACTGCAGCCCCACCCATGAAGGTGGTGTGACTTTGCAAGTATATGGGAAAAAAGGAAAAAAATATGCTCCTGAGAAAATATTTCGGAGTCGGAGAGAGAATAATTCAAAGCATTGACCTGTGTCACAGTTGAGCTCTGTCACAGCTGACCTGTGTCACAGCCAGAGCTTAATGTTTTCATTCAGTAACTCTGCTGATACAATTCACCAGTTTAATGCATTGTGCTTGATGTATTGTTTAAGCAGAGAATACAGACAAGGGTGTAACTTTGGGTTGAACATTGGGGGAGTTGAGGACTCCACCTATTTTGAGATTACTTGGGGGGCTGGGGGGTGTTGTATTGGCAAACCCCCCCCCTGTAATTTATGCCCATGGGTGCAGAACCTTCTCCGGACTTGACCCTAAAACTTCCCGTTAGAAGGTAGCCTGCCTGATATGCTGGCTATTACTTCTTGCATGGTGAGTGCGTTCACGTGTGCTAAGCTACAGCCTTGCACATATAACTAAACGTGTGCGTTTGTGATCATCATAGTCCACGTGTGAGACTGATCGTGTAGAAGTGACTCCCCTACCTGCTTGAGTGCAGATGTGCCTGGGTGTGTGTGTGGCAATATTCTCAATACCACAACAAAACTAATCAGAAAGCTACTGTGGAACCCAAAGACAAATGACTTTCATAACATGCAATACGGGGAATGAACGAACAACACAACATTTTTATGAATATTGCCTATTACTCTAATACTGTAAGGAACATGGATTAAAGTTTGATGCTGGGGAGAAATTTTACATTACAAAAAATATCTCCTAGGTTTTGGTTCTCAAATATATGTTAAAATGGGCAGAGATAATCCCTTTATTTACAGAGCTAAAGGCCAGCACTGTAAGTCATAAAACCTTGGCCTAAATTAGCTCCTGTCCAATGTAGAATGCATTCTCCTTTCACTGGCATCTGCTGCCTCCATGAATGGAGAAAAGCCGGATCTTCCGGGCTAGAGAGGATAAGAGCCTTCTAGGCGACTCGCACAAGGCACATGCACACCTGCGTCAGAGATGTTTATGCTCACCCACACTCCCGGTACGCAGATAGGGTTGACAAACGGAGAACAAAAGCAGGGGGGTTTTACTCACGTCCATAAACTCCACATTGGCTTTTGGTCCTGTCGTCTCGTTCAGGATCTTTATAGCTACCGGGATCTTCACTGTCTCCCCTTCAGGCACCCATATGCCCTGGGTAAGTATACCAACAGTCTCTCAAAATAAGTTTTCTTACAGACTTAGAGACAATCTCTTAAGCACCGAGATGCGCACACGTGTGCATTCACTCCTGCCTTTCACCCCTGAAATGAGTCACTTGCTAGAAAAGTTTGACGTGCATTTAAAAATGTCAGCGCACTCATGCACTCTTCACAACCATTAGCATTAGTGTCGCTAATAGTTTTTTATCAAAAGAGCTTACTCCCATATTCTGTCATATCAGCGCCAAACAATTACAGCATCCATACAGCAAGATATGTTTTGTAGCTTCTGCAGTGCTAGGTGCAGTGTGCTTTTTGGCAGTTATCCATTTACCAGTTGTATGTTTTTATTCGGGATAGAAGCTGAATGCTTCGTAAAAATAAGACTTAACAGTGGTAAAAGACATCAGAGAAGTCGGCATCAGGGTGTACCAGCTGGGATAATGAAAGTCACCCCGTTAGAACGGGGTGGCAGTGGAATACTGAGTGGGATGTTTTGATACTGGAGTTTTTAGAGGGCACATGCACGCACTGCACGCAATGTGACCAGCCAGGATAGGTGTGCTAGCCAGATACCTGCAGTAGCACTGGACATTCGGGGACGACAATAAGCAGGTTACCTTGTAGACGGTGCCGAAAGCTCCGGAACCCAGAATCTTCACCCTCTTCAGTTCTGTCTCCTTCAGGATTCGCAGCAGGGCCTGGTTGGGGGCTGTACCACTTGGGGTGAGGGGCTCCACTAGCTGGGGGAGCAACAACCCAAAAAGGAATCCACGTGGGAGTGGATGTAAGCGACAGTGCACATCGCTCCACCTACCTACTGGGCTAATGAACTGCCCTTCACTGCGGTCGGTCTTTGTCAGACAAAGTGAGATGGTTTATACAAACAATCCAAGACAACATAGAGACAGCCGGAGATAATTCTACACAGTCTATCTCTGATACCTCACTACGAGTATCTGCTGTCTATATTGGTCCGAAAACACCGCCGGAATATAATATATATCGTTATAGGTTCACTACAATGTCTGCTACAAGTAGTCAAGTTGTAAGTCCCAGCCTCCTAGCAGCAAAAGGTGAAGGTTCTTAGACCAGAGGAGAAAGCAGAGCAGAGAAGCTGAGAGAGAGAGAGAGAGCGAGAAAGAAGATAATATCAGCTCATGAAAGGGAGCACATGCCCTCGATGTTTCATTATGGCTCAAGTGCTGGAGAATGCAGCCAGTATATCAGCGCCCTCCCCTCTACAGCACCAGACCATTATGCCCCCCGCCATATGATTAAAAAACAAAATGCGTTCTCCATCTAAATGGAATTCTAAATCAGGGCTGTGGAGGGAGCAGATCAGAGCCTTTCAGGGGAAGCTGGTGTCCTGTTCAGGCTAAATGGTACTCTGCTTCCGGTCTGAAGCAGCGCTGAAATGTATGGAGAGCACAGAGCTGTTTACTACTATCTCAGTAACCTGCTTTGGGAACTGGCTGGTAAGAATCCTGCCCACTCATGGCGTATGCAAGACTAGTTTTCATGAATCTTTTTTTTCCTTGATTCCAGGCATGGTAACAGCATCAGCCTGACACTAGAGGGAAAGTTAAAGTAGCCGAAAACTGAGTCATTTTGCTTGTGGTATATGAGAAGAATATCTGTCACCTTCTATTTAGGAAACTCCAGCCTCACAGCAGAAGGGTACCTGGGCGAGTAATCCAAAGAATCAAGAAAAGGAATTAAACTATCCGAAGAATTCAACTGAAGACCACAGACAACGAGAACAAGGAATGTCCACGCCGCCCAAGGGTGAGGAGATGGAAATCAGGCACATGTTTTTTTTTTTTACACCTCTGGCTAGACAATCAACAAGTTCTTACAAAATCTTAACCAAATAAAAAGAAAAAGATAGACTTCAAGAAGAAACAGGATTAGAGGGAGCTAAGGAGCTAAGACTCAACAGAAGATGGAGAAAAGGAAAAAAGGACGACGTTCATCAGCCAAGATCTGTTTCTTGCAACGCAAATGAAATGTTCCTGCTCTGAAGAGGCTAAATCTGGGATAATGCAGACAAGGGGTGTGGGTCTTTAATGTGAAGACCCAGGATCGGACTGCTCTTCATGACACTGCTCCACTTCCCTGACGGCTGGCCAAGCTCCATCCCCACGCATGACTGTGATTTTACCCCACAGTCTCTGTCACTGTCATGTGTGTGACTAGTGCTTATTTAGCTCACGGTAGGTTTACTTTCATCACGGGACGGGTCACCTTGCACAGGAGCAACATATTTTGTTACACTTTTTCTCTTTAAACCTGCACTACTAAACACACACAAATGTGTTATGTGGTTTTCCTGCCGGGTCCAGAGCCAAAACAAAAAATGCATTCAAATGAAATGATGCACGTGATTGGGGGGTGGGCCCGGAATGATATCTAGCATGGCCTCTCCTATGAACTCAAACTGCGCACATTGTAAGGGCTTTGGATAGGGCACTCACACTGGTTTTTAACATGTACATCTCATGGAATGTCATATAGGCCATGGCTACTCCACCCTGCTCCTGGAGCTCCACCTCCCCCCAGGGTGAACACCGCAGAACCCAGCCCTTGTTTAACACATCAGGCCCGTCTCAGTATTAGACTCAGCTATGTTGATGCTAAGGTGACTCTAATACTGAGATATTACTGAAGGGCCTGATTATCTGTATCAGGTGTGTAAATTTAGGGCTGCACCTAAACTCTGAAGGGGGGTAGATTTCATAGAATTTCTATGTGGTGGAGGCTCTTTATGCAGACAAGTTGGGCATCACTGACAGGCCCCAGAGATGTGCATTCCAACAGCAGAACAGAGTCCCAGCAAACAGGTACCTCCTGGCGTGAACGTGGATGGACGGGAAGTCAGCTCTGAGCTGTGACACGTACACGTACGTGTGCATTTCACACGCTTTTTTGGAAGAGTATCTTCAAGTGAGAAGAATTCACAAGCCGTGCAGCCGGTGAGGATTTTCGCTGAGAACGTAACAGCCTTCCACATTCCACACATTATTATGTACATATTTTCATTGGAATGTTTACTTTCTTGGCAAATGCGTTTATGAAAAGAATCTATAAAGCGTGCTCTCTTGCTTTTGCCCATATATAACAGCTCAAAGTTGACACTGGAGCTATTCAGGCAGAGTGCCTTGCCTGGGATTCCAGCAACAGATTCCCTGCTGGGATTTGAACTGAATGTCTTTCATTTAGAAATGCAGCTATATAACTGCGTCTTGCATATTTGCTGATTTTTAAAACGATACTTCCATTCATGCTTTGTGAATGAGCTGTTTATATACTAATGAAATGCGCTGTTCATTTGCGATTATGCTTAACACCTCAGAGGGAGAGAGAGAGTGGGAGAGAGAGAAGACGTCACAGTAAAAGCCCTTTACTGATGGCCGGCATTCATACTTAATGACTTTCCTGGAAACAGGCTCCAGCACACAGCAAAGATCCCGGTGATGTTCAGAGTGTGTCCCTGCCAGAGGGGGGTGTTTAAGAAAGTAAAAATCCAGACCAAGATTTTCTTTCAACCAAGCAGTTGTGCATAGAGAGTCACAGTCACAGAGTACTCAGCTGGATGGTTGAAACAAAATCTTGGTCTGGATTTTTACTCTCTGCACCTGAAATGTCCAAGTCTGGTCCCTGCTCACCTCAGTCTCCAGGAAACGACGCAGGGCACGCTTCTTCTTGATGCTCCTACGGCGAACATAGACGGCCACACTCAATGCCACAATGACGATGACGAAGAGCCCGCCGATGATGCCTGCCGCGATGAGGGGAGTCCTGTGGAGGACCAGAGGGTGAGAGAGGCCGCCAAAACCACTCGGAGGAGCGTCACTCCAAGTTCATTGCAGAACATGGCTCCCCCAGTTGTCCTGCTCATTATAAACTGAGCATCACCCCCGAGGATAGTAGATACACTTCATACAATGCTGCTTCACCACCACCCACCTTCCCAGCTGGTAGTCTGTTCAGCAGGCACTAGCTACAGAACAAACCAAGCTCACAGAACGCTGTGTTTTACCATAAGATCTGATGGCTGTAGTACTGTGTAAGCTTTGTGGAGGTTAATGCATCACCACAGCAATCAGAGAGGTTTCCAAAACAATGTTGTCATCCGTCACATCTCCTTTCTCTACCACTTCCCCTTCGAGAAACCCTGAAAAACGCTTTTCATTGCTAAAGAAAGAATTTGGGCATTTCATCAAAGGTGACTAACCTGAACTGTCAAAAAAATTGAGAAGCTGGATTCTAGTCAAACAAATCTATGAAAAGAAAAGTGAATAATATCCACACAGATCCCTCAGACTCTTACAATCTAACCCATTATTTCATTACAAAGTAGCATTGCAGTGCAAAAAATATTATCCTAATATATTTTGCTAATCATTATGTGACAGCAGTGGAAACGCCACGAAAACGACAGAATCTTACTTTTTCTTGCTTTGATGCAACTGACAGACCAGATATTCTAACCTGAAAAGAAATGTCTATGTTGTACAGCCCAGCAATGCCAGACTTAACAAACACAATGTGTCGTGCTGTCTGCTTTTTCTAGACATAGCGGTAATAAATAGATTTACTAATTCCTATATCTCACTATCATTGGCTGCATATCTAGGTGGTTCCCCACTGATATATTTAACAATGGATCTTCATCTCCTGTCCTTTACTGGCAACCTCTGCCATGTATTTGTAACATCTGTGCAGGTGAAAAACCTTACAGATGTCCATAGTCAGCTAGCAGAAGGGGGATAGTCCTTCAGGAATAACCAGACAGCCCCTCTACAAGAGGCTAGGAGGCCTGAGCATCCCAGCTTCACCTGTGGTCCGATTTAGGGCATTCCATTGACGACGTCTACAGGACGCCTCCAGCTTGATCCTAACACTGAAAATTGGAAGGAAATTATCCTGAAGAGCAAGACAGCTTAATTCCTAATTCTCTTTGTAATATTACATTAGAGAACAAAACAAATCTTATCGCAGGATGGCTGGATTTTTCTGTAATATTCCTACAAAAAAGGGCCTGCAGATGAGAACTGATCTGAGAATGGTGATTTAATTTCATGGAGAGGAACAGCCAACATTTCAAGGTCCTGTTGTTTACTCCAAGGGGGGCACAGGGTGCCAGAGAGCATGCATGGCTTGGAATCGGGGCTGCAATTTGGTTGGTTGGAAAAAAACATAGGAAGAAAACAGCCACCAGAAAGACCCCATAAAGAGTGTAGAATTCATGGCTATTCGCACATCCCCTGGCTTCCTGCGGGTTAGTGTAAGCAGGACGTCCAAGGGTATATTTTATAAAAAGCTTTTAACAGGTAAACATTAGCATGTGTACACAAATTAATATATACAAGGAAAATATTTTTTTTCTTATGGCAAATAGATGTAACACTTATACCATAGAGCACATAATTTACATTTGAGGGAAATGCTGGCCTCCCCCATGTGACTTTGCAACAGACCCGCGTTTTATCTGGGGATTTCCTTGGTAACAGCCAATGGCAGGAGGAACCAAAGGGGCAAAAATGACTGCAAACCACACAGGTACCTGTGGAAACCCCACCTCTACATCACCAAACTTTAACTACATTTCAAATGAAATATTTAGGTAAATAAATAAAGCACCCTCCTTTTGTACAGAAGGTACTGGTTTATTATAAATTGAGAAAAATAATCCTTACAAAAAATCTGACAAAAAAATGTGCAATTAAAACCAGAGTTTAAAAAGTGCCGTTCTGCAAGATGGAAAGGGACAATTACTTCGAGCAAATAAGACCAGGGCCACAGACAGGCCACTGCTACAGACACTCATGTTTCCATTTGCCCTGCCACTGAACTATCACGGCCAATCATATCTGCTCATTTCCTTGGTACATAGCTGTCCAATCGTAGCCTTAGGTCGCTCCAATCAACCAAATTTAGGCAGAATGCTCTGCCTTTGCCCGCCCTTGCATTTTTTATCTCTGGTTGCGTATTTGTCTGGCTTTCAGTCGACCCTAATGTGCTTGTTTTCGTTTTGAGCAGCACTGAGCAGTCCTCCGCCCCATTAAATTAAATCGCAAATTCATTCACTGGGGCTGTCTCGTCTAATGCTCCTTGAACACACGCCCCCCGCAGTCGCTCTGCGAAGGCGCTGCTGCCTTATCGCATATGCACTAAGCCCAGAACTGTTTAGTGCCTTTCTAAGGGCTTCCTGGGAGGATGAAGCAAAATCCACTCAATTCATCAAGTCGTGAGCGACATAATGGACAGACTTTACTTTCCCAGCGTGCAATTAATCATGGGAAACCCTGTGCCTGGCTTCATATGGACTTGCCCTGCAGCCTGTGTTAACACTGATGCTCACCGCCTTGTCCACAGATAAATGGTACTCAGTGCTCCGCCCGCCCCCCCACAACCCTGCTGTAATCCTGTTTGCTCTGCTAATGAGAATCCCCCTGGACCACGCAGGCTCTGACTATCAAAAGCTTGTGGGAGTTTTACTTGCACAAAAATGTTCCGAGGGCAGAATGAAAAATGATTGATTAGAAGAGATAAACAATGAGAGTGTAGAGGAGGTAAGTCCAACCAACTAGAGAACCAGGACCGACCAATCAGATATCTTGGTCCTACCTCCTCTTGTTGGTTAAACCCACCTCCTCAGCAATCTGATTGGTTATCTCTCTGAACCAATCATTTTTCTTTCTGCCCGCAGAACATTTTTGTGTTAGAGAAACACCCACAAGCTCACCAAAAGCATGCAGATGCTTGTCTGGGACAAGTGTTTCTCCACTGAGGACTAAGGATCCCACAAGCATCTAAAGCCCTTGTAATGAGAGAAACGGCATCTACACAGGTGCCCGTCAGAGGTGAAGGTTCACAAGTGTGACAACAGCCATTGTTTATGTGGAGTGAGATGATGAGGATCGTGACTGAGAGAGTGAAGGTAATAAAAGAATAATTGATGCTGGGGGCAAGGGCATAGGATAGAGTTTGAAATTGGAGGGAATACAACTTAATAATTTAAATGCAAGCGTGTATATACTGGGGGGGGGGGGCATGGAAGGTATGGAAGGGGACGAAAGTAAGACAGCAGGGACATTGGGCATGACTGGGTGAGCATATTTTCTCTCTCAGTGACCTTCTGGATTCCCTTTCCGAGGCCTGTATAACTGATGGACTGATACGTCCACTGACCAGACCAGAATCCATGTGGTAGATTTTGAAAACGTTGGCCTTAAGGTCATGTGTTAAAGTCATGTGTCATGTTGTCACATCTCCAAAAGACAATGTATGCTCAATAATATGCATGGTGTTACTTTATGGGCCATATGACAGGGAGGTTATAAGTGCAGTTCTTTGGTAAAAAGTTCATAATTCAAATTATGTAAGAAAGGGGGTCTGCATATCCAGGGATAAGGTAAAATCAGTTGACAAGTCCAGTATAATGACCGCCTGTGTTATCTGTCACTCTGGACCACAATACCTGCTCATGATGACCTTTCCTTGACCCCACATGCCTGCGTTTTCTCCCTGAACCCCCGCTTCTGAACCGGATGCACTGGATGAACGGTTATGGGAATTGGATGGACGGAGTCAAGACGGTTGTAATTTTTTATCCATCTCTACAATTTATTCGAAATGGAATAATGAATAAAGTTCCTTCCACCCATCCAAGAGTCATGTGATTCTGTTTGTCATCCTGCCCGGAGCCATATTATGCATTAAGGGGTACTGACAGATGAAAATGAAAACAAAATATCTTTTATTCCTCCTTTATTCCTAAACGGAGTAGCTGACGGAGTAAGAAACATGTTTTCTTCTGAAAAGCAGCCCTAAAGGAAATCCTTTTTTGGACTGAAACGTTTTCAGCGGCATAAAAATAAGTTATCGTGTCAGCGGAGCAGAGTGTGCCGTTTGTTTACAGTATGACAGCTATTTGTAGGAGCGGAGATGTGACGCAGAGAGTCTTGGGCACAGGGCTCCTGGGATTTGAGAGGATGTCCGCAAAGGGTTAAACGGGCTGGGGAGTCTGGGAGAGAACGTGCGCACATCTCACAGCCTGCCTGTCAGCTCGCATGATGAGTGGGGTGTGATGCCCCACAGCACGAGAGCGCAGGCATCTCCACGGGACGCTGACACGTCTTTCCTCACTGTGCACGGACCCCACATCCACGTCACCTCCACGACTGTCGGAGCTTGTTAAACTTTGTTTTAAAAATGTCTGGAAGGCACCCCACTATTGGCACACAAAAAAATGTCCATGAAAAAATGCACCCTAGAGAGCAAATGAAAGGGAAATTATGATTTGTAAGAATACCTGTCAATCATGCCCACGCAGTCTTGTATCCGGGGACCAATGCATCTGCAAAGAGGACAAAAATCTTTCTTAGGTAGTTGTCTGCTGTTTTTATTAGTTTTCAAAAAGTAATGAGCATTTTATGCAGCTTAATAATAAAATAATACATATATTCAATAGCAGTTATTTATATAAAAACGAATGGATGAGATTTACCCTACTGTATGACTGCAAACCAAAAGAACAAACATCTAGTGGGTACGACAGCAAAAGAAAGGGCTTTCCTGCTGGCCATTAGCTAACTCTTTGATTTTTGCATGAGGTCAAGATGCCTCAGGAATGACAGGTGCACCGTGCAGCACCAATGCCTTGACAGTGAGTAACATGGCGGTTTCATCAGAAGCCGGCCCTGTTGAGGAGTGTTACACAGGAAGTGAGTCTGCGCCTCTCACCGCAGTTTCGTCACCCTGATGCTGAGGCAGGCTAGCAGCCGCTGCCCAGCGGTAACCGGCGGCAACACTACGGCTGCGATAACACGGCCACAGTCCTATGTCAAGAAGTTCTGAGGTCCTCCTGCTGGTTTTAGCGGGGGCAGAGGTACGAGAGAATCAACGTAACCAAGCAATTCCCAGCTTCCTTCCCTGCTTCCGGAAGCTTCACTATCCATCACGCTGTTCCTCGGCTAGCCGCAGGTTTGCCTGTGAGACTTCGTCCCTCAGGCGTCCCCGCTGTGTCTCTCCATAAGCAGGGATTCCAAACCCCCATTTTTTCCGAGGAGTTAGTTTATTTCCAAAAATAAACCGTAATTTTTCATTTTTTTATGACCCCCCCCTATCAAGCCCATAGCCAGGAATTAATTTCATGGGGGTACAGCAACACTATTGATAGGTCCCTCACGAAAATTTTTGCCGACTGGAGTCCCCTTCGTAGATTTCACTGACTGGATCGAGCTGAACCAAATTTCAAGGCATGGTTCAAACTCTACTACCTGGCAACCTAGCTATGTTTTTATGTACTGTCCGCATCTATAAAAAAAGGCAACGTCAAATCAGTGAAAGTGCCTATCAATCCACCAGCCACCCTGGCCATTTTTCCAGTCCATGAATGACATCAAAAGGTTGCACACCCATGCTGACTTTCAGAAAAACAGACACTTGAGTATTTACATTCGCGCTCTGGATTATTTTAAAATCAAAGGTACCACGGAAGGGAACCTGCCGGTACTGGCACCCTGAGCCGCTGCCTTACCCCTGGCTGCAGTTAGCGTGGCAGGGACGGCACTCGTTGTTGGCCTCGGCGTACTTGAAGATGAAGCTATTGGCCCCCTGTAGGCCGTCAGGACACTTCTCCACACAGTTGGGCCCGTCCTTGAAGTGCAGGCACTTTGTGCAGTGGTCTGGGCCCTGTTGGGTGGGAGCAGGAGCAGGAGGTGGAGGGAGATTCATAAAACAGTGGCTGCCCCCTCTTCAGCACAGATGGTCACCGTGAGAGTCATCCCGCAGAGATTTAGTGGCCTGATGTAGGAATGGGAGTATGGAAAGTGCAGACAGGGAGACCCATCCGGGACACCTGCCATAAGAACCAGCCAATGGGAGGCTCAAGCCGTCAGAAGCAGCACGCAAAGACAGCAAGGCCCTGGACTCTGGTGGTCTGATGTCCATGTGTATGCGGACTGGTCCGTGTCGGTGACAATCCATATGTTTGTTTATCTGGCCGCTTCACCATTTGGCCATCAGTCAAAGTGTGTTTTACGCATGCCATTCCACCTCCGCTAAATGGGCACTGTATCTAATGACTTTGAACAATAAAGAACCCGCGTTGAAATAGAGCCTGGCAGCTGGTTTGATATAGAGGCAGACACATCTAGCAGTGTTAGTTACCTTTTCTGCGACTGATGAAAGATGGTCTTTTATGTGGCTGTCGGAATGGACGACGTTTCCACATTAATAAAGCTACTCTGTCAGACAAAAGGACCTTCACGGTGCCACAGGCTGCTGGTGTGCCCTTGTGACTGAGGAAAGGGTCAGTAACAATGTCTATGGCCAGCTATTTGGGAAATGTCATTAAGGATATTTGTATAGGCGTCACATCTCACAAAGATAGGTTTGACATACCTCAGTAAAGTGGCACGTTATGTTCTTCAAATACTTTCCTCATAACACTTTTGGATTTAGCTCTCTTAAAACAATTAAATTTAGAAACCTAGACCGAAAGAGTCGTACAGAAACAGGACACATTTGACAGAGGGGTGACAGTGACCCGTTCAGGATCCTTTTCCATGTGTCAGAGCAGCAAGGTAATCAACCAACAGGCTCACTTTACAGAATAATTTCATCAGTCACAGTATTGAAATTCCTAAAGTCTGGAATACAGATAGAATTCCTCCTCTGAGCACCTTCGTCTTGGCACTTGCACGGAGCAGCCTCATCTGTTGAAAAGCACGAGATGAGACGAATGCCTGGCATGGGAAGTCCTCCGCGGCATCCTGCCCATGGACCCGCGACCGCAGACTCAGTCTGCCTCGCCTTTCCGGAGCTTACAGGCTAAGTGCTGCCGGAGATTCTGTGGAGATCCGGCCCAGAAGCTGTCAATGGTTGGGCCAAGAGAATCAGCCACGGCTCTGGCTAATCTTCTCCAATAAAAATGTGCTCACACCTGTCCCCCCCACCACCACCCCAACCCGACCTTTGTACGTCAAGTAACCAGCAAAACACAAGCCTAATGAGTGGCACACTCGCTTTGGATGGAATCCTCCACACGGGGGCGTCAAGAGGAGGCCCACTTCGCCCCAGGCAGGTTCCTGTTGCTCTGCTTCTGATGCACGTTTGCAGGGACATTCCACATGCGAAAAGCCACCTCCCCCCACACCTCCACCCTATCTATACTGAAGGTGATCCATCGCGACACCCTAAGCCAGATGGGGGACCCTCCCCATGAAAGACACAGGCGACAACCACAGGCAGATCTATCTGTGAACCACAGCCTGGCAGGTGGAATTCTGACTTCGTTTGTGGGTACTGCTAGAATGTTGGGAGGGGAGAAGCCGCCAGCCAAAGAGCCAACTCTGTCAACAATTTGGGGCTTATCTACTTGTTAACCTCAGGGAGAGCAAAGAGTGAACACAGCGCAATCAGCCACACATGGCAAGCTAAATGACCCAGTGGCTGATTTCTGAAAAACATCCGATCCCATCCATCCCATTAAAGGGTCCTGGAGCCTATGTAGGGTAGTTCAGTGCACGAGCTTGGACTACACTCTGACTTAGATGCCATTTTATCACATGACACATAGAAAGTCATGCTCACACTCAATCATACCCTACAGGAAACTTATCCAATACCAATTAACCAAACTGCATGTATTTGGACTGCAAGAGAATTCTCGTGTGACACAGAAAGAACATGCAAACTACACATACAGTAGGGGATGGAGGTGGGATCGGAATCCACAGCCATAATGGTGTGAGGTAACAATGTGACCCACCGAGCCATCGATGAAGGTGGGATCGGAAACCACAGCCATAGTGGTGTTAGGTAACTATGTGACCCACCGAGCCATCGATGGAGGTGGGATCGGAACCCACAGCCATAGTGGTGTGAGGTAACAATGTGACCCACCGAGCCATCGATTCCTGAGGTGGGCATGCAAATGTGCAAAATTTTCCCGGTTTTCTAGCAGAATGCTAATCCTGGAGAGCCAGTAATGAGATGGGTTGGCAAACGCACGTCTGTTTACACATTAACTGAGACAGTGGAGAATAAAAGCGCGTCAAGTCATTGAGCGTTACTGCGTGAAGAGCTTCGTCAGCTGCCCAAAGCTGCTTTCTCTTAGCGCTTAATGGTGTGTGCTTTATTTATAAACTGCAGTATATAAATGGAGCAACTGAATGTAATGATGGAAGACAGCAGACTTCGAAATCCACCATGGGTAAGGTTATCGTGTGTTGTGAGACAATCGCTGCCTTAAACCACTTCCCCTTTTTTTTGCTTTCAGTTCCAGTTGGGTTAAACCAGAAAGTGGATTTAGTGGGCTTTTGAGGACTCAGTTCCACCATGGATCCTCGAGTCACAACGAGCTGAAAGATAAACAAAACTCTACGGCATCTGATGGGGTGTGGAGATCAGTATACACAGGAGTTTCCTTCTGGGGAATCTTTCATGAGGAATCTTTTTGTGTGACAGAGATGTCGATAAATGCTCGTCGATAAATGGCGTGCGGCCTCACCGGTCCATGGCAGGTCTGTAAGCCGTCGTCTACTTTCTCGCACTGTGCGTCACATTCCAGGCAGACTGAGCCATTGGCGAATTCACGCACATCCCTGCAGAGATAACAAGAGACAAGGAGACATGTGGATTCGGAACCTATCGACTGGTCTGGGTTCCAAGCCCGGAGTGAGCGGGATTGGCTGGCTGGGTGTGCAGCGGCCCATCTGAGGGGCAGCAGGGGGACTGGAAATTACAGAGATGGCCACACAGCAGAGGAGAAACGTTGGCGCTTTAAACCACTGAAACGTAGGGAGATGTGAACATCAGTGACTTGCCTTGCAGGCTATTTTAGCCTGGGAACTTTGCCCATGTCTGGAAATCTATGGGTTTAAATCCTTTGACCATTAGAATATTTATACCACTGTTGGGCCTCATGATGAGCCCCTTAGCCCTAACTTCTCCACAGGGCTAGGAGCCTGTAAGGGGTGGGGTTACAGGGGCACTGACCACAGCTGAAAGCTCATTGGCCCCCTGAGTGCCCCTCCCCTGTCACTCACTCACTGATTCAAAGCATGTCATTGGTAAATGATATGGCTTTTCCTTATGTGTGAATTACAGCCCCTCTTATGCGCAGCACCCTAAAAACACCCTAGAATTGCCCCTGCACTGGACCCTGAACCTGTATCCCAAAACTTGTTTTCACCTGTATATACATGTTTGTACATGTTTCTGATGGCGAGCACCATGGAATATGTCAAAACACTAGTCTAATTGCAAACTGTTATGGCTGAAGATGCCTGCCATGCTATTGGCTGACTGTCAGGTGACAGCTCTCCATCTTTATTGGCCATAATGAGCAATACATACCAACAGGTGTCATTGTTACAGTCTGTACCTTTGTGATGAGAACAGCTACAGTATATTCCCGCCTGGCAAAAATGACACGGGTGTAGCAATCTGAATTAATGGATCTATGAATAATTCATAGGTTCACGCTTGTTCATGGTTTCTCCATATAGGGCAACAGATGATTTACATGCTCAGTCGGCCGGCCCGGGCCGGGCTGCGCATCGGTGCCCCGTGCAGCCTCCGTTTACCAGATTATTCTCTCTATTGTGTTAGCCTCCGCTCGTTGTTCCATTAGTGACAAGCACAGCTGAAGCTTAACACGCGGTCGGAGTCCTGATATGCGCTAGCCAGGCCTTGTGGGACCGGGGGGACCGATTCGATTAAGTTAAGCCCCAAGCTGGGTCAATACTCCAAATAGGCGAGTGACAGAGGCCTTAAATAATTAATAGCGCCATAATTAATTGACAAACATACAGCCTGGTTAACTGGGATTTGAGACAGTGTTGTGTTGTTTTTCCAGAGGACTTAAATTACTGGGGGAAAGTGGGAGGTCTGAGGGAAAGTCGATACAAACTCTATCACGCAAACAGGTATCGGGCTGAGTGTTTCGAAGCAGGCTGGAGTCATGGAGGAGCGCAAACAAGACATGGATTGATAGTTAATGCAACACTGCGACTTCCCGTGGTTACTTTTTTCACATCGTTACATCATGCGAAGCGACATGATCAAAAACCGACTCGTAACGCTTGGAAAATTAGCGGACAGTGTAGATCTTAACAAAAGAAGAGGGGAGATGGAATACACTGAGGACACAGATTGTCCAGAAAATGGAGGTATTCCGTCATGAAGGTCAGGCATTCAGATCAGCGCTGTGCATGGTGAGGATTGTTCAGTATCATCCCCCGGGTTTGAACACGTACACTGGGCCTCTCCCCGGAATACTCCCAATTTGCAAAGATGGTGGCATCTGGCTGAAATAATTGGGGCTCAGTTTCGACTCAGAGGAGAGGCCTTGTGGGTCGTGTGTGCGTTTTCTGGAGGACACTGACAATCACAAGAAGATTAGCGAATTATCCATGACTTCAATTACTTTGTACACCTTAGATTGTAGGTTTGTGTCGGTGTTTTGCTGGAATTTTATCAGGAACAATCGCTTGAAATTTCCATGTCTCATTCATGGTAATTTCAATTCGGGATTCGAGGAGTCCCGTCCCGAACTCCTATGGGTTAATGGGCCTGTCCGTCAAAGGAAGCATCAGCCAATGCATGTTGTGGCTTTAATGGATCCAGCAGGTCTTACATTCCTGCTGCTCCTCCAAGCCTTTCAAACTAAATTAAATTTTCCCCTAGGAGCCCACGAAGGGGGTGATCTTCCCTGGCATGGGAGGTGACCAAGGATGATTTTTGTTTTTCGAGAAATAGGGCAGAAAATTATTTCAGAGGTCCGTCAGTCGGTGGAGGTCGCTTTGGTGCCAGGTGACTGGGTCATTTTGGCCCTCGCGGCCTCGTCAGCGGGGGGGGTGGAGTGGCGGGGGTTTAATTAAGCATTTCCACTTCTCCGCCTGGCATATCCCTGTCCCCGCTGAGCCGGCAGGGCGGGTTTTGTCCCGACGATTAGCTGTTACCCTCGTGACCTCTCTCAGGGGCATGGCAGGCCGAGACACCAGTCCGTTTCGGAGGGGCAGGACATGGGTTCAGTGGGTTCAGCACCAGATTCCAAATGAGCCTTTTAAACATGCAGATAAGTGGGGGGGGGGTGTACATTTCATGGACTTCACCGTGATTTCAGGCATCTTTAATGCGGGTTTGAGGTTCACGGTTCAGATCGGGCTTTTTGCTGTTCACATGGGTCAGTAATTGCATGTGTGATCACGATTTGACAGGTTTGTGCGAGGTGTGTGTGTGTGCGTGTGTCAGTGTGTTAACGTAAGATTCACATGAATACATAGCAGAGCTGGGCTTCGCCTTTATATAGAAAAAAGGTCTGCAGACCCCATATAAGAAAATTTTATGTAAATTTTACATCTGATGCAGGATGCTTTCTAAAAAGGATCTTTTAAACTGATTACATCCCAGCCTGCTACTGCACAGGTCTTAAAATGAAATCCAGGCTAAGGATAGATGTGCTCTGAAATGGAAAACCTACAATCCAGCACTATAAATGTCTGCGTGGAAATGCATAAAGACAGCGGCGCGTCGACTTCGATGCAGCCGGGGAGGGCTGCTTAGGAAAGCACAGCATCCTCGGAGGCAGCGGAGCAGGAGATGAACGTTCCCGTGATGGTGATGGACTGTGTCAGCTACGCCGAAGGCCCTCGTCCTTCAACAGAGGCACGTGTCGCCGTGAAGCAGCTCCGAGACCACCTTATGGGAGGAATCCCTACTACCAGACTCGAGGCGTCCAGAAAAAACATGAACAGAGGCAGCCGATTGCGCACGCTTGCGGCAGAGGGCTTGCGGGGGAGGGGAGCCCGACGGGACTCACCCGTCATAGAGGTTGCAGAACTCCACGCAGGAGCGCCCCCTGCTGAAGAAGCGGCAGGACAGGCACTGGTCTGGCCCGGGGCCCCAGCAGCCTGCCTCCGAGCACAGCGGGTCACACATCTTGCGTTCCAGGACTGTGGGGACATAGAGGGGCGTCTGGTTACACAGGTCATCCCTATGCATCCATCACCGGCTGGAGAATAACCGGACGGAAGGGTCACTTTGCTCTTCAATCAAAATTAACGGCATCTCCAGGGCTCCCTTAAAGTGAATCTGAAAGACTGCGTCGGGGCACTCATACGTCACCCGGCATCAAGCCCGGTCATAAAATCTCACTTTCAGGGTCATTCCGTCACAGATAAATGCAACTGTTTCATTATCACACAGACCGAAAGAGCTGCCATTTGTCAAAGGGCTAACGGAGCAACCCAAAACACCTACTTCTTCTGGGCTGAGCTTGTACTTCGCTTTATAAATCCAAAAATAAAAAAGATACCTTCAAGTAGCATTGAATGCAGCAGCCCATTAAAAGCGGGCTTGATTGAGAATGAAAAGGTGCAGACTATCTTGTTCTCCCCTGTCCTGTTGCTCGATTCTCGCCAATACGCAAGCCAAACTACCGTTCTTTATCCAACCAATAGCACTGCAGGATGAGTACTTGTGCTTACAGTACTAAGCCCTTGTAGTCAGAATCAGTTGAGGTACAGCAGCTCAGATTCTACCAAGGAAGTTCCAGGCAATTCCGGGTTTTTCAAACATGAACATTTCAAGAGCTTGTATGCTGCGGGAAGCAAAACTGCATTTTTTTGTTCCTGTCTGTTTCTGTAGGGAAGCTCTTGTCATTTTTGTAGACTGTTTCAGGGATTTGATCCAATAACCATCACCTGAGCTTAATATATATTTTGTATTATGTGCACATACATCCCCTGTAATGGGACAGACCATGATTTTACTTTTATCTTTAGCTGGATTCAGCTTTTGCTGATTTTTCCTGCTGCAGCCTCCCCCCCACCTGCTTGGCAAATCTTCCTCGCAGTGCCCCCCCAGGCAGCACTAGGCGAGCGGTGTCTAATTTTTAGTACCATCCAAACATTACTCCAGAGTATATAGTATTTCCGGTATTTCATGATAAAATTAACAGACCCTGGGGCACTGGGGGGGGGGGGATTTTTTGGATAGCTACAGAATACGGTATTACTGTAATACTGCCTATGTCTACCCATCTCACCCCCGTCTGTCTCCTGAACCCTGGTGGAATGCCTAAAATTGGATTTCAAATGTTATTTTTAATGAGATTACCATTGTTTTTAAAAATTAGTTTTATGGCTATTACCTGTAT
>JAODKF010000040.1:19654346-19684778 GCA_026779585.1 Mormyrus proboscirostris | reverse complement strand
GGGGGTACACATACCCCCCCCCCCCCTCCCACCCGCCTGATTCCTATGCCCTTCTTCAGCATAACCAGAACATCATAGATGTCTTGGGGGCCGTGCTGAAATATTAGAGTGGTACTCAAGACTCCACTAGGCAGCTGTCAAGCCAGCACAGAGCTAAAGCCCCCATTCAGATCCAAAGCTGGACCCTCCCTCTCATGCTACCCACAGGCCCCCATCCAACACAGTCAGCCAGTGAGCCCTGGCTGCTCCCCATTACCCAGCATCCTCGTGCAGGGCAGGCTGGGCATCTCATTGGATGTAATAACTGAAAGTGACAGGTCCTTGCTCCGTACCTCTGTATGTGTAATTAAACTGCTTTAGAGCCTAGATCTGTGAGGAAAAGTGCTCTTAATTAGTACCTTTGGTGCGCAGGGAAGTCAATTCCAGCTATTATGGGTCCCTGAGGTGACGCACATCTTTAAATTATAGCCCGGCTGAAGTTTTTGCAGGTTATTACAAAATAGACTGTGGGATAAATTAATGAGGAATTCATGAAAGCAGAACATATTCACGTGGGCTGCTGAAGCGAGTCGACATCAGCTCATTGTTGTTATTTGTTCGCTGTGATGAATCTTTGCTCAGGAGAGCGACGGGATTGCAGCTGCGCAGTCGCTATATAAGGCACGGAGACATGGGCCCACTCGCTCTTCCTGAATGTTCCTGACATGCCACGAGGCTCACCGTACGGCATGCCATGGTGTACAGTCTAGGACATACCGGAGATGCGCGAGAATGTTATGTGACACAAAGCAGAATCCAGTAGGGGGAGCTGTAGTTAAGGTACGGGATGGCTGAGGGGGTTGTGAGTGTGACTGATATGTGGGTCTTGACAATTTGGGGGGGACTTTTTCCTTGAAATCCCTTAGCGGTGCCGCTGGGCCCGTTCACAACCAAACCCTGGATGTGCAGGTGCTCCCTGGGAAAAGGACGCAAATTCCCCCCAAATCTGAACTGATGAGTCACACCTCTTGCAGGGGCCCCGTAAGGGGGGGGGGGAATGATGCCAGGGGCCCTTAAACTTTAATAACATTGTTAGATTTGTCTGGGATGGAGGCCCCATGAAATTCTGGTCCATGAGGTCCAAAAAAAAAAAAAATCTCTAGTGAGTCTGAGATCCTGTTTGGTGTGAACCGGGCCCCAGGTGAAACACCATCACGCAGAGGCTCGCGTTACAGAAATGCAGACACACAGTCTCACGGAAACAAGTACTACCTCCCCTTGCAGTCCTACCGCAGCTTGACAGGTTTAGAGCGATAGCTGATAGGCCAGAGATTTGGCACTTAATCATGAATTTATCCTTCAGCGCTATCGTGCATAAAGCACCAATTAATAGTCAAGTAGCATGTGGTTATCACAGAAAGGGCCTGCTTTCCAAAACAGCAATTAGAAAACACATCTATATATAAACAAAACAAAATCCAAAAAAATCTGCCTCAAGCACTTTAGCTAGACAGAACGATCTCAGAGGCTTCCTCAGAAGACTAACACATGCTAACGTTCAATTACAGATGCAGGGGCAGGGAGTGAGCCGTATGGATCTGCTAACGATAATGGAAGAAGTGACCAAAGGGCATCAGCTTCCAATCTCAAGAAGAGACCTGTCACTGGACCTTTGAATGAGGCGCTTAACTCCGACAAAACCTCTGGTGGCATTGCCAGCCTAAATTGCACACTCTCACTGTTAATTATGTCTGTCTGCAGTGACATGGAAAAGGAGGCCTTGTACGGAGACAGTCAAACGAGTACCAGATCATATTTTACAAGCACTTTATAATACTTTATAAGCAATTTATTATTAAATATCTAAGTAGGCATGACAGCTAAATTGCACCTTTTGGTTATAATCTCATCTTCTAATGTGGCAGCTACTGCCCAGAGGACGGTGTGGAAAAAAACACAACACCACATTTGTTTGGCAAAACGCGATTATAGACCGATTTGAGTTCTCCACGTGCCTGTGCTCAAAACGCCTCCAAGGGCAGCTGATTTCACTGCAGGTGGGGGCTGAGGACACCTCCTCCCCATCAGATACACGGGATCACGTCAGATCAACCGGAGAGGCGATCGATCCGAGTCGACCGCATGGACGACTTTTGAGCCGGCCGGCTGCTTGGTTTCTGGCTTCAGCTGCTGGTTCGCTGACTTGAGCATCTGTGAAACCCACTATGGCGAGAACCATCCAGCCAATTGGAGGCTCAGTGAGCTGCCACGTGCACGCTGGTCCCCACCAACGCGGCAGGTGTGGCATTAAACCTCAGCTTTGCCAGAAATGGACCCTTAAGCTCAGGATCCACTGGCCCCCACCTGAGAATACATCTGGGCTGCTCAAGCAAGGCTGACAACATCTTTGCAGTTAGAAGAGCAGAGAAAATTGCAGAACATAAAAGGAGGGAGGTAGATACCTTTATTTATAATGCATGTCCCCTTCAGTACTGATTTGCAGTGACATGAGTAAGATTAACCAACACATATAATAGCCCTTAATCAGTCTTCATTCTCTCCAACATGGCGTCTTTATTGTAATTAATAGATGGTATCATCTGCTTGCTTTCTTCTAAGAACAGGGCGGTGCCTTCTGGAAAAATCCAGAATGCATGGCCGTCACAATTCAATTCAATTCGATTTGTACAGCGCATTTAATAACATTTCATTGTCTCTAAGTGCTTTACATTATCCCTGCGCATAGCCCCCAGTGAGCAATCCAGAGGCGACAGTGGCAAGGAAAAAGTCCCAAGAAGGAAGAAACCTTGGGAGGAACCAGACTCAGAGGGGGAGCCCATCCTTCAGGGGCCGGCAGAGTCAAATGAACAAGACTGCAAAGTCCAAATGTACATTTCCGAATTTTAAGATTTGAGTCTCAATGCAGGGGGAAGACAAATGCTGGTGCTGCTTCTGATGGCAGTGGTAGAGCAGTGAGAGACAGTATCCCTGCACGGAGCCCAACCACAGATCAACAGGTAATAATCAATATGCCCATGAGAAACCGCAATATCATTACTTTCACTTCCGGCAGATGGCCAGTGGGGGGCGCACGCTTAGTGTAATGCACCTGGCATGGGCAGCGATGCGTGGTCAGGGCGGACACCAGGCCCGGGGCTGGAGTGTGATTGGAGTAAGGCAGCTGGGATGTGGTACATGTATGACACACATGTTACCTGCAGACACGCGTCAGCGCTGCGGACGACGCACATGGGGAGCTACACACCTGCAAAGCTCAGCGGCGCAGAACCCTGCCTGATCATTATCCCCACAGGCGACCACAAATGCTCAGTATCCCCCCCCCCCACACACACACACACACACACAACCCCCTGGAAGACCTGGCAGACAGATGGCTACGCTCTGACCTGGCAGTCGCCCCGCTGCGGGCCTGTCCGTCCCCGGACACCTCGCATAGGTCAGCCCCCATAAATCAGCAGCCCAGCTGCGATCTCAAGCGTACGGTCAAATGAGGCTGACATTCGACTTTCACACAATATGGGAGCACAGCCTAATCAGATAAAATAAGCCGGCAGCCGGCAGGATCTACACGGACTCCCTGCTCCTTTTGGACCCAGGCATATTTTTCATGCAAGCTTAAAACTCCACGGAGGGAGTGGATTCCTGCTTGATGGGCAGTTAGTGTTAATGAGAAGCCAATGGCTTGCTCACGTCCTGGCTCGCCTGTCCATCGGCACCAGTGGTCATAGCTAAAGAGAAAGCAGAATTCCTTCCTTCATACAGGAAGATCTGCTTCACATCAGTGCTTAGGTACAAACACCTGTCAATCAAAGTAGATATTGTCTGATCGGATAGAAAGCGATAGTCAGTTTATAAACAGGCATGAAACTGCTATATTTGGACGCATAAATTTGGACTGGACTCCCCTGTGACTGTTCCTTGATTTAATATTATTGCTATTCCATCCATCCATCTGTTTATCCAATACTGGGTCACAAAAAGCCTGAAGCCTCTCTTAAGAATCACAGGGTATCAGGCATGGGAACACCCCATACATCACAGGGAACACAAACACACACCACAGACACACACAGACACAGAATACAGATAAACAAACACAGACACACACACACACGCGATACACACACAAACACAGACATGGACACACATAGGCACAGACACACACAAACACACATAAACATCTGAAATACACACACAGATGTACAGACACACACAGAATATGCACCCCAACAATGGTACCCAACCCAGCCCTAACCTTAACCATAAGTAACCAAACACAATACACAATTTTTTTGATTGCAGTCACAGATTTTTAAAAAACTGATTTTCCCCTTGTGGAAACTGACAAAATAGTGCTCACAATGTCATAAGGGGCTTTTGTCACATTTGGTTCCCGCAATGTAATAATATACATAGTCCAAACAGACACACAAAAGTGAGGTGGTTTCAGGTTTTACCACACTTTGTTCCCCAAACATGCTCTATGCCAGGGGTCTCCAACTCCGGTCCTGGAGAGCTACTATCCTGTATAGTTTTCCACCCTACCTGGCTTCTGATGAGCCACACCTGCTCCTGGTATTTACCTGAGAACTCATGTGGCTTATCAGAAGCCAAGTAGGATAGAAAACCTACTGGATAGTAGCTCTCCAGGACCGGAGTTGGAGACCCCTACTCTATGCAAACCCACTCACACCATGGATAATTTCGGGACGCCTGACGGCAACACGGGCAAAACATGCAAAGCAAAAAAAAAATAAAAAATGAGGTACAAAAATAATACATATTACAATATTACAATAGTGATTTTTTCAATCAAAGGGAGAAAATGTGTTTTTTGAATGCCAATTTTTGTGATGACATTTCAAAGTTACCGCTTTAACATTTTGCATACATTTACAAATGAGGACATTTTACACAAGCAATACAGGTAAGATATTTTCTTCTGGAAAATGGGATCTTTCCAGCATCTTCTGTCTGGAGCCCATAATCTTCAAACCCCTGTGTTGACCAAAATTTATTGCAGGAGATAAAAACAAGCTTTGGTTCCACATGTCAGCTAAATGAATCTACATAAGACAGGTGCAATATACAACCTCGACAAGTCATCTTGTGTGGTTGCACGATCTATTACATACAGCAGTAACAATTGGATTTTGTTACCTTCTATCAAACTTATCAACTGATCACCGTTTCTAAGAGTCTGTGGCTGATTACTTTGTCTCACATCTTAATCAAGCTTGGCTGGGCTGTTAAATAACCCAGATCACTGGTAAAAATGTAACATATGTTAACTAGTGAAGGTTACACGGCCTTCGATAAATGCATTACTGAGACGAATAAAAGTTTATTTGGTTGTCTTTACTTAGTTTGCTCCCCAGGAATGATTGCAAGAATTGCTATTAAGGTTAATTAACACCAATTAATCATTTATTTAGCTTCATAATAACAAATAATGTAGTGATGAGTATAATATAATTTTCAATAAAAATGGTGATACTACACAATTGTGCTTTATATAGACTAACACAGGGCAGCTGCTCAGGTCAGTGTGTCAGGCTAAAGGTTAAAGGTTAACGGCGACTTCAAACTGGATGATTTCCCCAGAGAGAGAGGGAGAGAATGAAATTGAGTCTGGTGGACAGACAGTTAAATCAAATCCTGTACACATCTTCACACCTTTTCAAGGTCAAGACAGCTGACATTCTACATAAATCCACCAGATCAGGGTGGGGGTTTAATGTATTTAACGCTGAGTGGGGGGTGGGGGTAAAATACGGCCCCTCGCCATTCAAATGTAATTGCAATTTTATGCATTTAACTAGTGACCTGAGAAGAACAACTGCATTAATCCGGCCACATAAAACCTTTACGAGTAACTTGGTGAGGCGAGGGCATGTGCTATGGAGGCAGCCATGTGGACCTCACAGGGTGGGGAACGTAGTTGTGGACTACGGTAGTTCGATGGTGTGGGGGTGCATGTTCAGTACTGGGGACCTTAGCCCAGTCTTCCCAGTGTGATGCCATCAGCCCAGCCTATCTCACACCAAACCCCACAGGAACGGTAAAAATATACATATACGATTAGGCTAATTTTAAATATTGCAGCGGGAGGGGATTATATAATAGAGATATTAAACAATTTGAAACAAATGTGAGGTGTAGGGAAATTTTGCACAACATTATAGCCAAAAACATTATAACCCTCAATAAGAAAACAATAATAAATGCCACATTTGTTTAGCATGACTTGCATCCAAATAAATAACATGAATGGACAGGCTGGTAAAAGGTAAAAGAAGTTTTTGAGCTGATGAGAAGGAGGTCATTGTAAATAAAGGCAAAGCATTCTGGGAATTTCCAGCTTAGTTTTACCTGGCTGTTTGACTGACACCTACGGCAATAAGGAGGGTGTGATATGAATGGATGGGAAGCTGTGGAGATGTTGCCCCTGCACTATTGGTATCGCTGTGGTAACAATTATGGCTTTCTGAAGTCTGATGATTAAATCCCGCATCTGAAGTGATTGTTTTGCATACGTCTTCCATAGAGGATCTGTGTGGAAGCATTGTGGAATTTTCCAGATCAGAGGACATCTGCTTGCAAACTTACCAAGGACATGTAGCTGCCTGTCTGCAAATCTGTAATAATCGGTCTTATGGCAGTACCAATCCGAGATGCAAAGTGTTGTAAGACTGAACGCAGAATGAGGCTTGTGGCTGTTTTGCTGCTGATTGTTTCCATGACACCATGGAAGCTCAGATGATGCCAAACAGTGTGGCACTCTGTCTTTTATTTCATTTTATGTCTTTTTCAGACAAGCGGAGGAACATAAACATGCCCTTTTGCATGAAATCGCCTCAGCTGCTTCTCTAGAACCAAGGACGTGATGAGCACCAATTTGGCATGTTTTGGTGCCACCATCAGTCTCTGTCTGCAGACACGATTCCGTCGGGATGCTCCGTGCAGTCGGGCTCAGAGAACAGCCTGGAAATAAAATGCCACGCCAGTAAAAGCCTGGTGTAATGCGATGCACGGCTGAGGCAGAGGGCACCTGCATTCCACCGCCTCTGGCATCTGATGGGGTTCCCGTGGCATTTACGTACTGCCAGGCCTTCCAAACGGGGCCAACGTCATTGAATGGGGATGGAATGTGGTAGCATGGCATTTCTGGACTGCTGATACTGCCAGCCTTATTATTTGAGCAGAAACGAGACTCAGAGGCTGAACGTCTTCAGTTTCGCTGTGACCCACCTGATGGGCCTAACAGAGCTTCAGAATTTTGGTACCTGGAACCTGACCAGGTCATACATTTGCAGCATTTCTTGTAGGTGGTGATATTGGTGTTGGCCCTATTGGACACCATTACAAGAGGTAAATCCTGACCACCTCACTACTGAGGCGTAAACATGCCAGAAGGGAAGGGGTATTATCAGTTACCAAACAAATTTAACAAAGAAAGTTGTGGGTCTACCTGTACACCAAGCCCAAAAACAGCTGCCACCCTTTTCAGGCACACCATCAGGCACAGAACTTCTCGAAATCCACAGCTGAACTCTGTCACTGACTTCCCAGCTGGCTGCCACACTCCTGCTGTAAGCTGATGTACAGAGGTGGAAGTAGGGGGTACGGCTTGCCCTCACAAAGTGGTAAGAACGTCACACGTTTCATTACCCTGCACCACTGTCTCTCTTTCCGCTCCTCGCCACTCCTCTTTGAGGCCCGAGCTCAAAAATAAACACATGAATTATTAATCACAGGAGGGGAGATGGGCTTTTGCCATAGAAGCAACGTCAACGAGGGTCTCATTTGAGGATTTCCATTGAGCGCGTGCTGCTTCGGATGTGTTACAATGTAGCTGAATATTTCATTGCAGAAATTGCAGGTCACACACCTGGTTAAAGGTTATCCTCCTCGATTGGCAGGAATCTGAGGCATGACTACATTTTCTGCAAAGCTGTGGTATTAAATCATCTTATTGCTACTAAATTAATTTGGTTTTGTGGCTGTAGCATGAGAAAGAACCAACACAAATCCCATGGCTGTCTCACATGACAGAAAGTGAGGCGCATGGGTTCCACAAAGGACCATGCCGTTTTTGAGGTTCCACACGGGTTCCACAAAGGACCATGCCGTTTTTGATCCCAAGACAAACCCAAAGCCTTTTCCAAAAAAAATAACAACATAATCCTAATGGCACTGTGATTCCAGGGCTTTTCTGCTTTGGCGGATGAAGCCTTGGATCTGTACTGTTATTCTACTTGATTCCAAAATCTGAATTAGCTGAAGGAAAACAAGCGAAGCTATTTTTGAGCGATTCTCATGCCGTCTCCAACTTTCACCATCTGAAACCCTGAAGCGCAGAAGCACGCGGACGCCATACCAGCATGGCCCTGGGTGGCCTATCCGCCTACCCCCCCCCGCCACAGCTAATGCTCATTCACCAAATTCAGCATGTGCCTTTTGCCACAGAAACTTGTCCCACTTGCCGAAGATGAATCAATCCCACACATGTACATGACACTCAGAGAGCCCACTTGTAGGGGCAAGATAAACCAGACAAAACCAACTTTTATGTGTTCTTGTTCAAATTACTACAGTACAGATTGCTACAAGTTATGTCACCTCGATTTCCTCTGTGACACAAGGTCCCCAGGGTCAAATACCATGATATGAAAGGACCACTTAATGCATCTAGCAAACATTTTTCAAAATGCCCAGCAAAATACGGTTTTTCCCATACGCCTAATGCGACAGCCATTTTGTTTCCCAAAATTCCACATGTGTGTCAGAACCACACGATTGTGTGACATCAGAATGTGCCACTGCCGTGAAACCAACAGGGGAAAATCAAAAAGCTCCGACACACTGAACTTCACCATGTACACCCTGACAAAGCACTCTGGCCTATTTACTCGAAAATGGCGACCTTTAAGTGCCAGTTGTGGGTTTTCTGTGAAGAAGCCCACATGTCTAAAAGAAGCAGAATGAAGTTAAGCTGGTAAATTTGGCCACATACAGCCAGGGCAGAACCACAAGCCGGCTTGCTGTTAGTAGCTGCCTAGCTCATATATTTTGTGAATCCAGTTAGCCAGGAAATGGACAAGTGGGATTCCTAAAGGCACATGATATTTATGTATGTCTATTGAAATGAGCCTACAAATTGCTTAGTAGGTGGGATTACCACACAACAAATCACCAACTGGTTTAACACAATAGGAAACAACAGAATAACCAATGGAAGCGGGCTAAACCAATCAAAACTGGCAGTATATGATAATCACTGTATCTCAAAGCCTCATTTCTCTCATCACCAACATCTATTAGGCTTTTGCGAGACCTAATTTTTTTGAGACCTCAGCAAGTGCCTATGCAACAACCCCACCCCCCACCCCCAGAAAGAAGTTCAGGTCCCACAAAGAAATACGTCTCACATGGAGACATCCCCCTCCCCGCCCTGCGTTGTGGTTCCGCAGCATGGATTGTCTTGGTTTCAAACCTAATCATTCCATTACATTCCTCTCGATCCCCCACTGACATTTCAAAAATATGATTCTCGAGATTGGCAGGGAAAAAAAAAATAATTGGTTTAGCGTTTCATTAACATCACCGGCATAAGAGGATGAAATACAGCCAGACCCATGGCGGCAGTGAAATCAGGGGTCCCTGGGGGCACAGAAATACCTTTACAATTTATTCCTTCTGTTATTATTGTTGGCAGATGAGGTGTCATTACTGTCACGTGTAAAAGTGAGGCAAATACTACTAAATAACTGGATCTGAATATCAAATATGGCTGCCGAGAGCCGCTGTTCCCCGACTTGGTACCGGCGGACAGATCAAGCTTGAATGCACTTGCTGGAGTCACCTCTTGCCTTCCCCCAACACTGCACAGAAAGAATTACTAAACTCACCAGAGAATAACCCTAAACACATTCAGTGCCGGGGGCAGACAAATGGCACATTGTCTCACCACTGGTAAATTAAATAAAAATGGCGAACGCACTGGATGCAAAACTGGAGCGTTTCATGCTACCCCTCATCCTGCAATGCCAAGTCTGGTGATACCAAATCTTGCATTTAGGGACCACACTGCTGCCAGAGTTCTAGCTCGATCTTTAAAGAAAATAACCCTCAAAGATGAAAGTCGCCCTGTTAGAGGACTGGCCTGCTTTTAGAAAGTGTAGGAATGCAGCCTGGCAGATTACTGGATGAAAAACAAATAAACTATTTTGATTATTTAGTGGCATTAAAATTCTGTGCATGTCAATGTTACGTTTTAATGAGGATGCAGTCTGCATCCTGCTCTATCCCCTTTGACTGTACTGGTTTGCCGCCAGTTGCTACTCCGTGGTCTGGGTTCGTCCTTAGGGGTGTAGGCAGGCCAGCCCCCATAGGATACGCTGTGAATAACAGAATGCTGAAGACCCGGTCAGTGATCTCCAGGTGCTTGACTGGGACATCATAGGTTTGTTTGTTGTTTTGGAGAGTAAGGAGGTTGACATCATCATGGTGAATAATTTAGGAACTGTTTTGATACTTTTACCTGATGGCCACCTGCCTCTCCTACCCTGAACAGCCCTGCTATCCTCTTCTGGTATCCAAGCTCACTGACAGCACATAGCATAGAAAAGTCCTTCATGTTCCTTCAGGGAAATGACAAAGAGAGTGAGAGAAAGTAAAAAGAAATTACTTGATGCTTCTCTGTGGGCTATAGCTGAAGAGAGTCGGCCGGAACACCCTTGGTCATCAAGCCTCCGAGTGATCTGCCACTTTCATTGGCTGTATAATTCCATGGATTCATTCCATGCATTAGGTGGGTGGATGGAATGAATATGTCCCTTCTAATAAGGAATAAAGGACACAGGCTCATCGTCTTGGCCCAAAGACCTTCAGTTCCCATAGAGCAGGAGACCTCCCAGGATCCTCCTGTGATTCCATCACTAAGCCGTTACCGGTCCCCCTCTGGGAACGCTTAGCGGCTAATGGAGACAAATCGCGAGACTCTGGGGCCCACCGATCCAGGGCTTTGCGCTAAAGCATCCGTGGCAGTAAAGTGCCCTGGGTGAATACTAAATCTCATGTTGCACGCTGTGTAACGGGGTCTGGGCCGGGATGCCCGGTGAGGTAGGGGAAAATTCCTTCAAATGGCTGTTGAACAGCCTGTGGGACTACAAACTCTATCACTAACTGTCAGAATTAGGCTCCCATTGCAGGGCAAAGGAAGAGCTTGCAAAGCTTATCACCATAATGTTTCCAGTCAGCCGATCCTTGACATTTCATTTGACTCTCTTTACAACACCTAGAGATGGGAACCAAGTCATTTTCTCATTTCCTGAAATCCAGAATACAGATAAATTCTCACAGTGATACAGAGATCCTGGATTTCTCCATCTCCTCTGAAAGGTTTAGTACATATATTTCATCTCTGAGAGGGAAGGGTTCTTTTTCACGGACCACACAGGTCTAAACATCTTACATTATCCTCTGTGAGCAATGTAACAGCATCTGCACAGACATGAGTCGCAATCGAGGCGATTATCCAGTTAGTGAAGTCGAAAGTGACGAAGCAGAGCCACCAAAATAGTTTCTCCATGCAAGTCTGACATTTAAATAAGCTTCCCTGAGCTGAGCTGTATAACCTTCCAATGTCAGAATGTCACCCAGATGTCGAGGGTCTTCCCCTCCCCCCCCAACCCCGAAACATCAGAGAGTGGAGATGATCTCTTTCATTGATAGCATGGGGTATTCAAACACTGAGCACTCAGAGAGCTAGATGAGCTGTATATGATTGACTCCTGCACACAGTTTGGCATTTATGTCACGACTCACTCATATCTTCCTGGGAAACAGAGTGTTGCGATGTGGAGAGTATCGCATGTGGAGAGCACTCGGGGTTTGCTCACCTCCTGGGACCGACCAGGACAGCTGATTTGACTGGGATAGTTCTCATCTAATGCTCAGCACTGCCTCATCTGCGGTCGGAATGGGGCGGTGCTGTAAGAGATGATGTTTTTGAAAAAAATAAAAAAGCAGAGTTGCGTTTGAAGCTCGGAGATATGTTTTAATCATTTGGACACCCGATACATAATTAATGAGTTCTATTCCTCCATAGTCTCTCAGCTCAGGCCAGAGTGTGGGTATTAGCATTAGCGCCTTTCGCTGCATTTGATCTTTGTGTAATTACAGAGCTTTTTGCAAATTACATCACAAGTCTTATGTTAAATAAAGCAGCCCGGGAAATAGAAATTTCCTTTGCTTATCAACTTTATTAATCTAGGCCTCTCTTTTTTTTTCAGTCCACTTTTCTCACAGCATGGATAAAGTTTTTTCCGATCTTCCCACCAAAACTTCCTCTCGTGCCCTCAAACCCCCGTGTTTTTGGCTGCTTTGACCCTTTTGACTCCCCCCAAATCCCAGTAGATGGAAGTCACTAAAAATCAATATGGCTGAGTCAGAGGCTGCTGCTGCTGCCACTCAGAGCAGAAAGTGCACAAGGTAAATTCTCAAAGCCTCGGTATGAAAGTCACCGTCACAGCGGTTCAAGGGGACTAATCACCAGATCAAGGGTCAGTGGCCTCTAGATACAGTCTGATGTGAAAATAACCACAGCAATGCATTCGTCTTAAGGCTTGTTGACCATCAAATAATCCAAACCAATGTAATACAAATGTCACCACTGGGCTAGACTTCTCAAAGAAAATTACACGCATCAAGTAATGCCTACAAAATTAACCTAACCCATGCATGTACACGTCCTACATCTAATTTTCAACCAAGATCAGAAAGGATTTTAGGTGTATAACTCACGTGTTGGTTCAATTATTTGTATTGTTTAGACAGAGGAGATTTCCAGACCTCAGAGGACCGTGATTTTAAGCTCTTCATGCAGTTTGCTATTGATGTGTGATTCTCTTATTTCCTGCCGCCATATTCCTACAACGGATTATTAATGGAAGAAGAACCAGCCAGCTACTTGGAAGCAGTGCAAGGATAATAACAATAATATAATATTACAATGGCAGCACTGAAGCAACAGCCAAAAATGGCTTCTGAGTTCCAGTGTGCGCTCCTGAAACGGATGAGATGTTTCTTCGTGCTGGTGAAAACACAGACCTCATTAAGTGTCTCTCTACTGCCTTCCACAGGGCGCGGCCCTCATTGCTGACCCCCGCTTAAATGGAAGCAACAATGGAGGTAGTTATGATTTACAATTAGCAAGCAATCTTTGGCCTACCCCCGACCGAAATGACGACTGCGAGCGTTTGGTGGGACGTTTCACCCTCCGTGACATATTGACGTTCAAAGCTGCGACGAGCAGCAGTGAAGAACATAAACGTGGCATTCGTCATCCATCACGATCATCCCTCTGTGGCTCAGACAATGAAAAATTAAGCATGACATGGGCATAATTGGACGGGAAGCAATCAATTAGATGCAGTGTTCTAATTGACCTTGTGTCTGGAGGCTGCTGGAATGGGGGGGGGGGGGTTAGCAAACGATTCTCGAGGCCTGCGTGGGATGATGAGCCTTCGATAGCTGGCTACCCCATGAAAGCTCTGGCAGGATGCGCACTTCTCAGGTTTATGCATTGGGCAGCAGTGAGAGCGAGATTTGGGAGCTTGCCTGATTTCGGGAACAATACAGCACATTATATTGCAATTACAGTGCCCTGTAATTTCAACTTTGCCCAATGCAAAGATCATTATAATGCTATATTACAATAGTCCATCAAAATGGGGACTATGCATCTGCAGCCTTGTTCTTGATGATGGGAGCAGGTGGCCTTGGTGAGCTAAATAAAGGCGATGACCGGAAAAATAAGAAAGGCAGTTCACTGTGCCCACTGTGACAAATGCATCACATGCTCTGATTGGACATGCCCACTGTGACAAATGCATCACATGCTCTGATTGGACATGCCCACTGGGAGGAATGTATTACCTGCTTTAAGTGAATATGGATACTGGGCGTGGTTTTCAGTGGAGATAAATAGGAAAACCAATGAATAAACAATTACATTAGTTGATAACAAACGTATCTTAGCTACTTTTATGGATTTATTACTAAGATATATTATTTCTAAACAAGACCATTTAGGGATCTTTTACTCCTCCCTCAAAGCTCAACCACTTATAAATCATCTGAAATTTTGCTATTTCCTTGATGCATTTTTTCCCACACAAGTAGACCAGCAGCTCCTCAGCACTAAAAACCTTTGTTAGAAGGAGCTCGCTTGAGAAAAGGCTATTTGTTTTTCAGGGTGACCGGGACCTTGTGTTAACAAAGGCCCCATAGGATAATAACTGAAATCAGGCCTATTCCTTCCTGCCCTACTCCGAGTCGATGGGTCTTGTGGGGGGGTGGGGTTGGCCCTGAAGGGGGTGAGGACAGGGCACTGGATAACAAGGGACAGGGAACACTATGTTCCCAGTGATAGCCTTGGTAGTGAAGAACCACAGACCATCTGAGCTGACCGGGGTTGGGTTCTGGAGAGCATTGTTTGGGATTTGCAGGATGACTGAATAGCAAGGCTAACTGAGCATTACTGCACCTTCAGAGCGATGAAAAGCTTTTCAGAGCAGCATGCAGGCCAGTCCACAGGTGTGTACAGAAAAGCCACGCTACTTTGACTCATCGATAGCTAGACAGATTTATAGATAGACCTCTTGGTTATCAGCTGCAGGTATTGGTGCACTAATTCCTAATACCCACTTCCATTCTGAATAAGTGTGAAAATTTGAGTGTTCCAGCTTCTGTCTTCCACTTAACAACAGGAGCATGTGAAGTTTAGAAAGAATAAAATAATTGCACAGGGAGGAACTTATGAAACAGCCACAATTTTATCACTGTAAGCTCTTTACATGATGCCGTGTAGTGTAGCTTTTGGTGATTATACCAAACAGGTGGTAATTATGATTTAAGAAAGACAAGGAACATGTTTTCCCGGAGAATGAGGGAGGATCAGAACAAACACAACTCAGGAATATCTATCATTCATGTGGAAAGAGGTAGCAATGGAGGTTCAAAATGTCATCCTGCGTGGTGGTATTAAACCCCGGCCCCCATGTTGTGATGAGGAGTAATTAAGACAGATTGGCTGCCTCTCCACTGGGTCCTGATGAGAATAGTGGCGGAACCCTGCCTGACCATCTGGTTCACAACTGGTTGAAAGTATATCCACATGGAGGAGGATCATGGGAGACCAGAGGCCAGCTCATTGCTCATCATGCTGGTAAAGAAAGTTTGGAAGACGGGTCATGCATGTCTGCTGTATGTCAAAGAGGTTTGGGGAAAACAAATCTGACTCATAACCGACATTTTATAAAGGGCCTGACCAGGAATGACCAGGTGAAAGCAGCTCAGAAATTACATCTGGTACAGCAGCCACTACTAATCAAACACACACAGACAAGCCGGTCTTCCTATCTAAATGGGGACCGTCCATTCATGTCTTCGGGAGAAACCCTAATCCCAATCACAACACGCTTAACCCCAACCCATCCCTAACCTAAACCATAAGTAACCAACCCCAATACAAGACTTTTGGCATTTTTACTTCTCTGATTGCATTCACAGATTTTTATAAAACTGAGGTTATCCAAATGGGGACCTCAAAAGATGTCCCCAAAAGTAGGAAAATTTCAGGTTTTGCTGCACTTTGTGGATAATTTGGTCCTCAAATGTGATCTATGCAAACTCACACACACACACACAAATCTATTAAACTCTGCTATTATTCTCAAACCAGGTGCAGTGGCGGAAGCAGGTGAGACAATAGTACAAAAACAGCGTAGACGTGTAAGACAGAAAGAAAGAAAAAAAAGATTAATTAATAAATAAAGAAAACTGCCTGTTTATGAGCTAACAATCATCATGCTAATTAAGCTAAAAAAAAAAAACATAATCCAAAACTGCAAGAGGCACTGAGAATAGAACAGCCCAAGCCTTCCTAAGCAGGAGAGGGCATGTGGCAGGCCAGCCAGGTGACATCACCTAAGGCATCTGTTAGGCATGAGGCAGGTGACCAATCAGTGTGGGTAAGGCAAGAGATCACACGGACCCCAGATACCTCCTGGTAGCTCACAGTGACTCAAAGTATTTTCTTACAAAGCAGTTGAATCATTAATCTGGCTCGTTTATCAGAAAGTTGTGAAAGTTATACCACTCTCCATGCTTCAAGGTCTGGCACTAGATCCTGTATTTTGTAGTTCAAACTAGGATGAGCCAGGTGAAAACACCTAATTACCTTAAAAGGTACTGCAAAAAATGGATTACTGGTTTAACCACTGACATGGGCAACATAAAGTGGGTTAATTCAGAGATATGCTCAGGACAGAAAGGTAAATTAAAATCTACATTATCTGATACTGTACAATACATTGCAGTGTATAATTCCCAAACATATTTTCCAACAAATTCATTTTCAGATTTCTTAAATATTATTTTATATAGTCCAGGGTTTTAAGGCAAGAAACAAAATCTTCAAACAAATCTGAGGAAATTTCATTCATGTTTGTATTTGATGTTAAGCAGGTGAATAGATTTTCCACGGCTCACTTCTTGCCAGTAAAAAAACATATATAATATAATATAATGTGACAGTGACATCAGCGGAAGGATTAGAGACATGAGTTTACGTGACCAGGTGTGTGAGCATTTATGCTTTTATGGCTTTGAGTTTTCCTGAAGGAAACATCAATAACACTTAAAGCTGTCATCTATAATGCACCAATAACACCTTCATAATGCATTATTATGGCCAGTAACATCTTCTACTGACAGTCATGAGGCATTATAGTGTTCTCTCATCTATAATTCAATATAGATACCTTCATAATACGTTATAATAGTGGCCTTTGACGTAAAAAGGACACACAAGAACACAAGTATGGTCATGTACGCATACAGTATTTAGAAAGATGCATTGTGATGCAGGCCCCAGGTTGCATTTTCTGCGTTCTGATTGACAGAGCTGTAGACCAATAAAGAGCTGAGAGTCCCCTACCGAGTGCCAGGTAAATTGCGCCATGTTTGTAGTCCCTTGAGGGCAAAATGTCAGTATGGGCCAGGTGCAAAATAGGGCTTCTCTTATATCTTGCAAATGAAATATCATACCCAATTGGGTAAATATCCCCAGGATGGGATTTCAGTGTGAAACAGGTGACAATTTTAGCATTCTTAGCATGTTTTTAAGGGTTTCAGAGGCAAAAACCAAACCAAAGTTAAGTTCATTGATGTTAGCATTTGGCGCTTATCACCAACTTTTGCAATTTTTTTTTTTTAGCGGTTGGTTTAGTAATATCACATTAAACTTTGGAGCTAGCAGATTAGCAGTTATCGAGTTTTCGGTTAGCTGTGCTCACAACTTTTTATTAATTTTGGGCAATGCTTTACATTAACTGCACCTTCATAATGTATTCAAAATAATTTCATAGAACATTCATAAGCAGCATGTAAGTATACCTTAACATCCTAACACACCTTAACAGATTTAACATATATTAATAATAAACATTCCAATATTATATGATTATAATGTACCTTGTTATTATATAATGTTTGTAATGAATTTATATTAAAGTAGTTAAGGTATGTAACAGTCTTAAGGTATCCTTACATGCTGCTTGTCACAATATACTCTGATGAACAAAAGCTTCAGTCTGGTCACCTGAACTTCAAGCTAACGGTTTGGCTTCAGGAATCAGTGGCAGGAGGCGACACACAGGCGGGCTTGCATATCTGATGTAGTAACCATGTGTATGCACGAGTATGTCTTGTGAATGCATGTCCGATTGCATGTGCGCGTGCTAGTGTATCCAACCTAACCCCCAGGCGTCTCCTGCGAGATGTGCTGCCATGATTAATCAACCCCGACAGCGTGGAGCCGATCAGCTTGGGCATAAAGCCGGGAAGAAGATTTCACCAGAAGAGCCAGGGGCCCCTATGGGGATACTTATCAATCACATCCTGTGTTCCATTCCTTCACAAAGGTGAGCGGGTCCCCAGCAGCGACGGAGCTTTTGAAAGCCATTGGCTGAAACTGGGCCGGGCGCTCTCTTATGTAACAGAAGCGTGAAGCTTTCATATCGCTCCAGCATTAGGTAGGATCATGACAACCAGTGTTGGCTTCCCGATGGGCTGGAAAGATGGGGAGAGGCCTTGGATGGGCACCGGGACCGGGGCTGATTCCTGCCTTTACGGCCCGGTAAACCGATATTCCCAGGGTCTCCTGTACAGTGCCCACCCCCATGTGGACATGTGCAGGATGCCAAGGCCATCAAGGGCACCTCTTGACACGCAGTCAACTGAAGTCACTCTCACACAAAGATTACCATCCCTGGGCACTTTCCGTTCTAAAGTCCTACAGCGTGTGGGGGAAAAAAATATCCCCCATGTTACCGTGACAACCACATACTGTTTATGTCAGCTGTCTTCCAGAGATATCTGCTAGCTATCTATTTACATAAGCGGTCTAAGAAGTAACTAATAGCTCTAAATTTCTTGTGTATTCAGCTGAACATGTCACCTGTCAAGGATTTAGCATGTTTGGTAATTTGTATCTGATAGTAATTCTGCATTTCAGTATTTGCCACTGGGCAATGTATCATATATTGAAAAATAGCATAGATTATCCTATGGCATGTAGATGTCACTCTGCACAAAAACTTGAAGCTGTGGTCAATTTACTTTTCAGACGAGAGAAAAACCCTATTCACGACAGGGTGAAACCCAGGTGAGAAGAGGCAACAGATCTCTTACTCACACCTAAGTATGGTAATAACATCATCCATGTTCCACCTGCTTGTCCCGGTCAGTGCTGATGGGGGTCCTGGAGCTTTTCCCAGGCAGAACAGTGCATACCCTGGAATGGGATGCCAGTACATCACAGCCTGTATACACACACCACGGGCTATTGTGAGATGCCAATTAGTCCGACTGCGTTTTGGACTGCAAGAGGAAACAGGAGCACCTGAAGTAAACATGGAGAGAACATGCTCCACACACACAGAGCAGTAGAATGACTCCAACCCCCATCCCTAGAATTGGTCGGCAACTGATACCTCCCAAATCCACAATTTTCCTTTTCTGGGATGCGAATATAGCTCACATTCAATCTTGCAACTACAGTGCAGGCGATAATATCCAAATGATAATGAGTAATGTCCGAAAGGACGCATGAAGGGGGATGAATGCCATTCTTTTAGTGAAGGATAGGGAGTGTGCTCTACATGCAATCGAGGGAAATTAGTGGTTCATCAAGAGGAGCAGTGAAATCAGACGCTCTCTCTGGCCAATCAGAAAAGCGAACATCGAGCAATTCAGGGAGGCAGGGAAGAAGAGGGGCACTCCTCAGCACTCTGTGGAGATGAACAAAGCACCCTTACTAACACAAGATGTGCACTCCTTTGTTTCGTTAGCGGAGAGGGCTGCCTTTGAAGTGAGTCCGCAGACAGTCAAGACAGTGTAGGGAATTTAAAAAAAAAAAAGGTGGAATAAGCTTTTGAGCTCTCGAAGGCAACGACTATTCCGGAAAAGATGCCAGACTCTGGAGCTGCTCCGGGTGTGGCTCTGAATTCTGGGAATGACATCGCCATTGAACCTTCAAGAAATGAAATTTTTAATTGATCTGATCAAAATACATTAATCCTCCCTTTGGCAGCTAAAGCTGCTTGAATTGAAAAGACATAATCGTGCCATGGACTCTGTAACAGGAGCTGTTGCCCACAGCTGAGTCCGTCTGTCTGCCCTGCAAGCTGCTCTTCCGTGATCCAAGCCTTCCTGAGCACACAATTAACTTAACAACAGCGTGTGCATTTTGATACCGCACATAAACGCCACAAAAACTTTCACAATAACGCCATATGCTGGGAGCTAGAGGTAGAGACCACACGAGTGTGTGTGGCAGTAGAAATCAGCAGAGGCTTCATTTGGTAATTACAGGTAATTAGCCATCGGATGAGTACTTCTGGGGAAAGCAGCAGTGTAGAAGACTGCAATTACTGACAGCCATAGGGGAGAGGCTAAGCTACAAGCTCCACCATCTGAGCCTCTGATGGAGGAGTCTGTCCATAAGGTCTACAGCAACATTGCTGGGCTACCAACCCATAATGCCCTATGGGTCTCAGGAAGACGCTGGAAGTTTGCAAACAGTCTGACTGCAGACACCATTAGAGGGCTCTGTAACCATGAATGCTGAGCATAACCTTGGCGGAGAACCCAGCTACACATCTACCAGCTTTCTATTGCTCAACAAAATTTCTCAGGGTGGGGGGAAAGTCATGGGTATTGCTCCTCTGTCCCAAGCGGCACCCTCCAGTCTAACCCACAGTTATAAACAACACATCCATTTCTGTTGCAAATTACTTTTTTCATCACGAGGCACAGATTTTTATTTTTCATGCAAATGGGCTGCATTAATGGCTGTTCTGCTTAGCGTCTTCAGAGACACCTAAAGCTCTCTCCCTGTCATACATGCACTGCCAGATTCTAGCATTTATGGTTCTTATTTTTTAAAAGACAAAGTAGCATCTTATGAACGCAAACATGCGTTGGTTTCCTTTCAGAGATCGCTCAGAATTAACATAATGTTGATCAAAGTTGCGCGTCATGAATGACAGCATTGTTTATAAGCATCCTGATTGCAAAAGAGACGGTCAAGACCAGATGTGTACCATTGTTCACATGATGACATTATCTGAGATGCAACCAAGAAACTCAGATCCAACAGCATTGCAGGGCTTTATCTGTCTCCAGGCTAGGTGTGTGTGTGCGTGTGTGTGAGTGAGTGAGTGATTCCCCCACAATGTAATAAAAACCAGTTAATGTATTTTGACATTGTGGGGACCGCATTGATCTGAGAATACAATCAATTACTAAGAATGCCAAAAGTGTCGTATTTTGATTGGTTGCTTATGGTTAAGGTTAGGGCTGGGTAGAGTTTTCCCCCTAAAAGTGAATGGAGAGTCCCCACAAAGATATAATTACAAACCTGTTTGTGTGTATATCTATGTGTATGTGTGCAATTTTTTAAGCCCAATGCTCCTCATCACAACAGGACATAAAACTGCTGTGAAGACCTTTGATTATTCCACAGAACTCTGTCACTCTATATTATTAATCAGACTCCAGCAGATGCTGCCTGTCTTCATATATTCAACTTCTCATTGTCTTGTGTGATTCAACCCCCCACCCGCTTCCTCGCACAGTTATAATGTAGCACGTTAGGACCAATTAAGATGTGCCACACTCTTCGTTAGTCATCTGTGAAAGCGGCAGTGCAAACAGTCAAATGGCTCCTGAAACAGACTCAAATTAATTCTAAATGTTCCCCAGATGGGCTGCATTCTCTCATTGACCCACTGCATGTTCTCAAGAGGTTTCTTTGCGTTGCTCCTTTTACAGGCTGCATGGGCATCTCCTGTCTCCGCTCAGTGATTCTGGGTCTCACAGACTGAGTGTGGTGTCCCGTCGACAGACACAAAACTCTCTGATGCCAGTTCACAGAGGCTCAAATGACCCATGGCCCGTCATAAACAAATAGTCCTCTCTCTCCGATGGTACCGCCGGGCCGGAAGGAAGAGTCTTCTAATTTCACCACGGATTGAATAGCCACAAAGGCTCCAGAACGTGCAACGAAAACTAAGCATCCACAGAAGTTGCACAAAAAGTAACATCACCAAACTTCAACAACAGTCAGTGGATTTGTTGCTAATCACATTTTGGACAAAATCTGTTAAAGTCAGATCTTGTCACAATGCCGTAAAAGGTAATCGGGCTTCTAAAAAATGATTGCAATGGTTATTAGCTCACTGGCAGACTGCCTCCAGTGATTTTTGTACCTCGTGCTATGGCTGTCGTTGTTAATTTATGACTACAGTGTCTGTTTTGTGCTCAGTATCACACGATGACCATCTCCACTCCGCATTAAAACCAGCTCCTGTTTAATCCTCTTTAACACC
This sequence comes from Mormyrus proboscirostris, assembly GCA_026779585.1. Classification (NCBI taxonomy): domain Eukaryota; kingdom Metazoa; phylum Chordata; class Actinopteri; order Osteoglossiformes; family Mormyridae; genus Mormyrus; species Mormyrus proboscirostris. The sequence continues at coordinate 19,662,819 of JAODKF010000040.1, read as the reverse complement.
CCTATATATTCAAATAATACATTTACTATTGCATTGTACATATACAAGGTATTACAGATTCACGACCTATTAATAAAAACTGCTATTAAAATGTATCTATGAATCTTATGCAATATAGGCTTGTGGTGAGGATGGCCTCTATCTCAGGAGTCACCTTGGATGGAATGCCAGTCCATCACAGGACATCCACTCACAATCACACAGTAATGCCAATTCAGAGACACCAACCAATATCATAATGCCACTTTCTATTTGAGCTGAACCCCTGTCTAAATATTTACGATATACTAAGCTGGTAGTAAAATAAATGCCAAAATAAAGCACACAAAATTCAACACACACTTCTATAAGACCTTCTCAGCCTGGTAACTCGAAACCCTATTAACTAGCATGCCTTAAGCGCTGGTTTTTGCTTATCCATGTGTACCAGGCAGGTTAATGGTTTTTGCTCCACAGTATACCCCGTGCGGTTTTCTAAGATGCCCACACTGCTATTTTGACAGACAACCCCACCTTTTTCAACACATACCTCTCTAAAATCTCTTCAACCTAGGTCAAGTGCTACAGTCTAAAGAAACTCAAAGAACAGACCTGTTTTCCAGGATGTGAAAGTCACTCTTCACTGAGTCTTGTTCAAACATTAAGGCTCTTCACCCGCCCCCATGCTTGCATCGAGCATTGTTATGGAACACTGAGCTGTGCTTGCCCCCCCCCCCGTCGCCCTCTACACCCCGAGAATAAGCTTGCGGTGGAGGGAACCATGGCTGACGATCGATTCCCTTCATCTCGAGACACATGAGGTCTGCTTCACTCCCAGGAAAACTTGGGCCAAATTTTCTCTTTGAGAGCGATAGGCTTCAGTCTGCTCCAGTTCCCATCAGTGCCAATGGGGGAATTTGTTTGTCTCAACCAGTGGTCAACAGCAGCATCTGTAGAGTTTTCCTCAGTAGTGCTTCTTCAGTACAGTGTAGCATACACAGAGTGGCAGTAGCTAACGATGCTAACATACAGCCTAATGCTGTGGCCTCGGGGCTCGGTGCGGGGGGGCTTGCCGCTCTACCCTTGACGAAACAATAAACAATGAACTGCTGTAGCTAAATGTCAAGCTATATAAACGAGTTTAAAAATTATTCTGCTCATCAGTCAGTTGTCATAACTGTATGCTTTGTAAAACATATTTGGCGATTCCATTGTTTAGCTGAATAGCCCTGGTTAATTCTGCCTCGCTCGAGAATCTAGCAGAAGAAACTTCCGGAACTGTTTCCTTCGAGCGGTAAGGTGCCGGCAGCTCTGCGGGGAAGTCCTGACATGCCACGCGACGCAGTAAAAGCCTTCACGCCTTAAAATGTTCTATCAACAACATCTCCTCCCAGTGCACAATATGAGATCGCCGAGGGATTTCTGCCACCTATACGATTATGGGATACAAGGAGACCACGGCATGTACAGATCCATTATCCATGCAGCAACGAGCTGACTGCTTGTTTTTTTAAGCCGGCAAGCCAATTTCTCTTAATTTCTCTCTCATTTAATTAAAAGACTTATTTGCTTTGAGGTAACCGAAGCTACCATAGGGACAGAAAACAATATTTAAATTCCAGAAATGCCACAGAAAAGCTTCCAAGCAATTCACTTTAAAAGTAATGGCATTTGAAGAATGGCTTAAAAACAGCCTTTTGTGATTCATCGCAGCCAGGTTAACGTTAACCTTTCTCCCTCCAAAGAGCATCTTTACTTTTCGTATTAATTATTATTATCTTCCTGCTTCCCTGGTGTCCCCACAGCGTGATACACAGATGTGTATCTCGGCTGTTTTTTTCTCCCTGCGTGCGTCTTCGCCGTGGTTCATTTCGGATAGTCCTGGGAATGCAGGCAGTCTGATGTCACGTCTGTCTTGCTGTGGGCCCTAATGGTTCTAGACACTTTTTTTTTTGTCTCAGCCTCTTTTAAAAAATATATTACTAAAATCATTTAGGTATTTACCCCTTATTGTTGTATACACTTCTTACTTCCATCTTGGCAATTTTTTTGGGGAACTCCCTCAGGAGAAATCCTGGCGTCGCCCCTGCCGTGGACAGAAGCTCCAGCTGAAATGTGGGGATCTGCCCCACGCTTGCAAGACTGATAAACCAGCATGACGGTATACAAACATAAGAGAGACACACTAGGGTTGCCACCCATCCAGCTTTTTCCAGGACCACCCTGGATTTTGGTGGCCTGCCATGGAAAAAGCTAATTACATTCCAGGACAATGATGTCCCTATCAAATGTCCCCATCAAATGTCCCTATCAAACAGACCTAAAGAATCCTTTGGAATGGTGTCCCTGTCCGCAATCTCTTTTCATCAATGACTGGGTTCTGAGGGTTTACAGAAATGAAAATTCAACCCTAAGACACGGAGACAGACAGAGACGCCCCGTCTGTGTCCCGTCGCCCACCTACCCGTCAGGTTCTTGAGGCCCAGCCGACGCAGGCCAAAGTTTCCGTCGCGTCGGTAGTTGAGGAAGATGGCCAGTGAGTAGCGGTCCTCGTAGAGCTGGGTGCCCCGGATGATGCGCAGGTTCTCCAGGGGCAGGTATTCAAACTGATTCAGTGCCACCAGCACATAGCCTGTCACCTCCCGGATGGACTGCGGAGGGAGGGGACAAAGATCACGGGGTCAGGGGTCACCCAGTTGGCAGATGGGGTCAGGAGACTCCAAGACTCACACTCTCAAGAATCTTCACTGCATGCCTAGCGATGTTGGATTGCACAAAAAATCGACCTGTAGACAATGCTGCAAAATTACGATCCTTTTTGCCAGGAAATAAATGGCTAATTTTGTGTTCGCTCACAGCCTCTTGTTCTACTAGGCCAATCCGGGCTGTGCGCTTTCATCAGCTGTGGACCCTAATGGTTCTAGACACTTTTTTTTTTGTCTCAGCCTCTTTTAAAAAATATATTACTAAAATCATTTAGGTATTTACCCCTTATTGTTGTATACACTTCTTACTTCCATCTTGGCAATTTTTTTGGGGAACTCCCTCAGGAGAAATCCTGGCGTCGCCCCTGCCGTGGACAGAAGCTCCAGCTGAAATGTGGGGATCTGCCCCACGCTTGCAAGACTGATAAACCAGCATGACGGTATACAAACATAAGAGAGACACACTAGGGTTGCCACCCATCCAGCTTTTTCCAGGACCACCCTGGATTTTGGTGGCCTGCCATGGAAAAAGCTAATTACATTCCAGGACAATGATGTCCCTATCAAATGTCCCCATCAAATGTCCCTATCAAACAGACCTAAAGAATCCTTTGGAATGGTGTCCCTGTCCGCAATCTCTTTTCATCAATGACTGGGTTCTGAGGGTTTACAGAAATGAAAATTCAACCCTAAGACACGGAGACAGACAGAGACGCCCCGTCTGTGTCCCGTCGCCCACCTACCCGTCAGGTTCTTGAGGCCCAGCCGACGCAGGCCAAAGTTTCCGTCGCGTCGGTAGTTGAGGAAGATGGCCAGTGAGTAGCGGTCCTCGTAGAGCTGGGTGCCCCGGATGATGCGCAGGTTCTCCAGGGGCAGGTATTCAAACTGATTCAGTGCCACCAGCACATAGCCTGTCACCTCCCGGATGGACTGCGGAGGGAGGGGACAAAGATCACGGGGTCAGGGGTCACCCAGTTGGCAGATGGGGTCAGGAGACTCCAAGACTCACACTCTCAAGAATCTTCACTGCATGCCTAGCGATGTTGGATTGCACAAAAAATCGACCTGTAGACAATGCTGCAAAATTACGATCCTTTTTGCCAGGAAATAAATGGCTAATTTTGTGTTCGCTCACAGCCTCTTGTTCTACTAGGCCAATCCAGGCTGTGCGCTTTCATCAGCTGTGGACCTCCACCCTCTGGGTCACGACCTCATCCTCATGCATAACACCCACCAGCTTGTAATTCACAAGAAAAAGGTTCACCTCCACCTCCAAGAAGAGCACTGTGAGCGTAAGCCGGGTATACCATCGCGGGTCGTGTGGGGTATAATTCTAATGCAATAGGGAGGTGGACATGGAACTGAAAGGAGCCTTTCAACTTGGCAGTGTGGGGTGCTCCCTCTCTTTCAGGGGTTGCCGGGGGGGGAGGGGGGGTAATAATCCCAGCCAGAGCTCAGGGCACGCTGTCATCACCTTGACATGTCATATCGAGCAGGGGTCCCCGTTTTTTTGCCCTACTAGGGGGCTGGGATGGAGCATAAACATAGACCATCTGGGGGTCCCCGAGGACCCGGTGGAGAAACACTGATTTAGAGCAACAGTGATGGCTTGCACTGCACAGGCATCCCTGCCCAGCGCCGCACTGCACAGGCATCCCTGCCCAGCGCCGCACTGCACAGGCATCCCTGCCCAGCGCGGACATGGAACTCTGAGATGGCCACCACACGGAGGCACGGTGCATCTCGCTACCAAACGTTGTCCTAGGGAGCACCTGATGCTGAGGTGCACCTTGCTGGTTGCTGACGGGGGCATGCCGGGCTGGTTCATTGGGCGATCTTAAAGAGCGAATCAGGCTGTGTATGGGTCCAGCTCTGAGGAAAACAGCCTATTCAAATAGCCATGATGCTTTTTATTTGATTTTATTTACAAAAACAAACTCTTATAAATGTAAAATAGAGCTTCTAAGTGGAATATATTGAAAAAAAATCAATTTTCTATTATGAAGTAAGGCAGTCCTTCAATAATTTTAAATGCAGTCCATTTGCAGTCTATGCTGGGGGCAGCAGTGGGCTAAGCCTGCGTGCCTGTAATCACAAGGTCGCAGGTTCAAACCCAGCCTTAGCATGTCTGCGGCTCCTTGAGCAAGACCCTTAACCCCCAGCTCCCTGGGTGCCCCAACAGGCGGCAGCCCTTCGCGGACAGCTTGCTCTACAAAGAGCAAGTTGAGGGAGGCGTGAAAAAAAGAATTTCCCCAAAAAAGGAATTTCCCTACGGGGATCAATAAAAGTTGTGATTATTATTATTATTACAAATCCCATTAAATAAAAAGTAAAACTTGCCCAGTTTATCCGTGTAGCAAAGTGACCGTCTGCATTTAGGAACTGTACACATATCGCTGTGAGGATTACGTTGGCGCCAAGGGTCTTCGGACAGCTATCGCCATATTGTCACGGGTCAATTATCCTATTGCAGTGACACCCCCGAGCCAGTGGGAGGCACTGCTGTGCCTGGTCATGGTGGGGGAGCTGGCGATGTCTCGGTCCATCCAGGCAGCGGGTTGTCGAGGACGGCGGAGGTCACGCCGACGCCGACCCGGCTCTGGGCACCGCGCCTGGGCAGGGGCTCCAGTGACATGCCAGAGCCCAGCCTTCCGCAGCATCCGGGCCAATGGCAATCAAGGGGAAACCGTCTCCCTGTTTCTTAGCAACTGCAAAAAGCAGCCAACTCTCACCAAAACAAGGAAACAGCATCTTTTTTGTACTTTTCCTAATTTAATTAAAGGATTACCTTGCTTGGGTTTTACTTTTGTACCCTCGTTAGATTACCGTGTTTACCTTTGAACAGTATTTAATTTTGTACCCTCCCTAATTTGCTGTTTGCAAGCCACCAGATCAATATTTCATTCCTGAGGCAGGCTGAGCACACAGGAAGCTCTGGGCCATGGGGATATAGACAGGAACAATGGCTCCGTGGTCTAATTTCTTCAGCTGTTTATTTAATCATCAGTCTCAATAATGAAGTGAACTATATTGTTCTGAGTGAAAGGCTTGTTTTACATCTAACACTAAGCTCCCAATGCAAGATCTTCTAATCACAAATCGATTCACTCCATAAGAAGTGCTACAACATAGTTGTGTATATCACTATAATTCTAAGGAACTGGAATTTAATTTGTTAGAAAATTTTGCTGACATCTGTCATATCCAATCAGCATGTGGCATCTTGGCACAGAGACTGACATGCTAAATGACCCTGGACACAAAAAGGCAACTAATTAGCTTTGCATACGTGCTCAGGACCTCAGCTAATGCAGATTATTCTCCTATGAGTTCGCATCGCTAAACCACACCATCGATAGCCTTTTGTAGGAAGAAAAATGCCTATACATTTTCAAATCATGGCAGAAGACCAAAGAGACTTTTATTCAATCACAAATAAAGTGGCCTGCTTATAAAAACGACTTTTTGCTACATGCCAATAACAATCTTTAATGAGATTAGAGTTTTTTTCAGCCTCTGGCAAGATGCATGGCTGCTTACCCAGGAGCTCAAAACACAATTCTTTGGACTTTTATTAAAGCTAGTTTGACCTGAGCTGAACTCTGCCAAAGACAATCAGACAGACACAAAGAGCTGGAGATACGACTGTGCATGGAGAATGAGAGCAGAGAAGAATTAAAGACTGTCGACGTAAAACGGTGAGTGAGACAGTGTCTCCTCCATAACTAAACATGAATCCTTGCTTCAGACATCCATTTAAAACCCATGTCTGAAGCGTTCATCGCTTTCCCATGTGGTGGCTGAACGGCATCTCGATGCAATATGGGAAGTATCCACTTGTCGATATTTTTCCCCACCAGCCACAAACAGAAGTAGAAGCCTGTACACTGATTGCTCTCCCAAGAGGTTTTTGTTTGCACTATGAGACCAGGCACCTCTCACCATTGCAATACAACCTAATGAGCAATTTCTTTATAGTTTTTTTTTTAAAAAAAAGGGGGGTCCACATTTCAACCACATTAATTTCAGGTAACTGGTCTGTTATTGATGCAAAGCTTCCAAGTCAGTAGTTATCAGCAGTCTGGAGAACATGCGCATGGATTCTGTACTCCTGAGAATGTGAATCGAGTCTGAATTTCAGCCTTTACATCGAAATGGCCGGCAGCCCACAGATATCTGTAGCAGCCAAGGAAGAGCTTGGAAAGCACAACCTCAGGGATTGCTTCTGTCTCTCCCCCCGCCCCACCCCCCACCCGCTGCGCTTTCACTTGCTTGACCCGCTCATTTCCTTTCCTCCAAGCAACAGATCCGAATGGATGAAGCGTCTGTGTATTATGCTCAGTGCCTGGGAGTCCGCTGTTCTAGCCCAAGCACTCACTCCCCCAGTTGTCGCTCGCCCTGGGCTTGTGCAGTTTGGAGCTTTTCCCAGGGCATGGAGCATGGAGCAGGCATAGGGGCCTGCCAAGGTTTCCCATGCTGAGCTAGTCCGGATGGGGCAGCGCGTGAGGGCGTCACGCGGAACTCAGTCCCGGATCTTATGTTATATGCTAATTGCAAGCTGCAGCCCACCCTCACGTGGCACCATTGTTTGAAACCCAGACTGAGTTGCTCACTGGGAAGGTATATTTCAGTGTTTCCCAATCCGGTCCTTGCCGACTCACAGACGGTCCACATGTTTGTTCCCTCCCAGGGGGCTGAGAGGGAGCAAAAATGTGGACCATCTGTGGGTCCCCGAGGACCGGGCTGGGAAACACGGGACTATTTGTGTTAAAGATAAGAAGACAATATCATCTACTAATGATTACAGGAAGGTCACCAGAGTCTTACCAACTCTGTAAGAAATAGAGGAAATGTTTATAAACAAATGAATCTAAATTAAAATAGTTTCAGATGTTCCAGAGAAGGTTGTCACATATTGACACATGCAGAATGTGGACCACGGCTGCAAGCCTCATGATGATGCATTTTCACATAAACCTCCTAGAAAGAGTTATTCTGGTTTTGATCTTAAGAACCTCCTGTCAATGCAGCCACCACAGTTTGCTGTAGACAGTCTATATTGATGTTCACTCCATGCTGGACACTGCAGAAAGATAAAGACGTCATAGATTGATGTAGATACCTTTGAGAGTAGATGGCGTAGACTAATGCAAGAATTGCATTATTGACACTCCTTACGGATGAGCCCTATATAGATTGATATAGACACCGTAGATCAATGTGGACACCTTAATTTGATGTTATCTCCAGAGAGACTGCTGTGATCTACTGGGGAAAAAAATCACACATGCCGTCAGAATGAGGTACAAAATTCTGATATTAGGGTACCATTGGCAGGTGGTGATCAGCTGCAAGCGGGATACTAGGAGAGCAGAAATGGGATTTTAGATCTTGGACTAGAGCCGGTTTGGCCGTCAGTTTTGCAGGCATAGTCCAAAAACCTGAAAGACTTCGAAACTCTAAAACTCCAGTAACTGTCAATATGCCGCCGTAGCAACGATGAAAAACAAAAGCAAAAACACTTCAGACTGCTTTATTTTTAACAGAAAGCTTAGTTATGAAAACAGGGTCTCGTTGCTTTGATGGAGAAACCTTGGTCGGCATAAATCTTGATTTAAACCACAACAGAAAACAGGGATGCGAAAGAGGGATCAAGACAAGAGACAGACTAAAAGAGGGCAGGCCATCCGTGATGGATGGGGAACTGGATGGATTCTTTTCACTGGAGGTTTCCTGAGGTTTAAGTTCTGATGACTTGGGTAGCTGGGGGGGGGGGGGGGGGCAGGGCC
>JAODKF010000040.1:19614339-19627859 GCA_026779585.1 Mormyrus proboscirostris | reverse complement strand
CTTCCTGAGATTTTTTAACCTCCCCCCCCCCCCGACTCATGTGATGCTTCAGTTCAGACACAAGGTCAGAAACCACTGGAGCGAGCTGTCCAATATGTCTCATGTCCCACTTTCCTGCATGGCGCTAGTCACACAGCGCATAAAAACCGGAAGAACAGCCATTCATACAGGCACTGGAACCTTATGGTCTGCCCGCTTGTGAATGCTCCGTAAGACTCCAGCATTCAATCGATAATTGGAGAGAGAGGTTCTGCCTTACGGCCGAATCCAGTTAGTGCTGATGGTAGCACGCTCAGTGGGAGGGTGCTGTTGGGACTCTGGGGTAGCAGGCTCGCTTTCCTCTGTCCGACCCTGTCCGGGCCTAATGGAGTTTAGCCTCTCCTCTATCCTCGAGTGAAGGTCCCACGTGCACAAAGGCTGTGGAAGCTCCTGTTATGCGGAAGGGAGAGTGCTTACACGTGGTACGGCTTTGAGCTGAAGAGCACTGTGCTATGACTGCCTCTGGATCCCCGACTGGATTGAATCTCTCAGAAAGTGTGGCGAACCCATTTTCTCAAGGGAGCCAATCCCAGGAGCTTCGGCTGATGCGGGGTCCGGTTTTGGGGGGCAAAAGGGGGGGGAGTTCACGCCCGCAGAGACTGCACATGCCATCCCATGCCTCATTACACGTAATCCCCCTCATCACCAGCCTCTCCACGGCAGGCCAAGATGAAAGCCTTTTCATTGAGCAGTAGAAGATGGTGAGAGTCGGAACCCATTTATGTGTGAGCGCAGGAGACCCCGGTGACCCCTAGCGACAGATCTGTAATCCTCAGTCGCCAAGGGGCCGCAACAAGTGAGGAGCAAACACGGGACGCGAGGATCGTCAAACATACAAAAGATAAGAAGCGCGAGGCATCGCATCGCTGGCACAGGCAGAACACGCGCCGTTTAGGCTCAGGAAATTCCGGGAACTACTGTGTGAATAACGGATTAGACACGCAACAATAATTCAGCAGCAGCCATAGGATAAAGGCTCTCATCCGCCCAATAGACTGTCAGTGTGAGACTCGCTCTCTGCCAGCCGCTACGCTGAAGCTCCATGGACCGTTCAGAAGGCATGGACAGGAATATTTAAGCACAGACTCTCGACGTGTCAGCTTTCCACTCTTGGCTGATGTTTGGGCACATGAAGCGGAGGTGAATCAAGACCTCGATTCCTGTCGGTAGGATTCAAATCCTGCTGCGCTGAGCTCCTCCCGGGTTTAATCACCCCGTTTGCTGGCAGCGACGCTTCCCCTGCTGTCACTGTGTTCGCTCGTGTCTGGGTTGTGACAGGGTGTGTTTATTTTTCTTATCCATAAGTCTCCTCTTAGGGTCTGAAAACGATGCACGAAGTTACCGTTTCAAGGCTGTGTGTGGGTAGAGCGGAACCAAGCAGGTGTATACCTCACTTAGGGATCTTCCCGTGTTCGGCAGTGAGCGCTAAGCTCTTTGTCTCATTAATTCCGGTAGTCCAGTGTCAGCCTGTCACAAGCACAGTCCACGCACCCCCTGTGGTAAAGTGTGAGGCAGAGAACGACGGTAGGGAGGTAGGAACTAATCATCTGCTAAGATTACTTTCAGTTTGCCGTTCTGCCATTTACAAACCCCCATAATCCCATTGGGTCTTTGGTTTCTCCCCAGACTCATAAAACGACTTGATTGGTTCCCCAGCCCGACCACCGCTGATGCTGACACACGATCCCCTGACTCACACACACGCTCTACCCGTCTCTGAAGAGAATCGGCCCAATTTTTATTCAGAATTCCTTTCTCATAGTGACACGGGCTGCACTTGTCCCCCCCACAGGTCCCGGTGGCTGACAGGATTATTGGCAGCTGTGTCCCGCTCGCACGGTGTTTGTCACCTGGTCGTTCCAGGAAAGGAGGCCATGAAGACGGTCCCCTGACCCCGCGAGAGAGCCGCAGATGGCTGCATATCAATGAAGCCTCCACCACTGACAATGGTCAACACGTGACGTTTGCGCAGCAGATTATCATGCCAGACATGATTATGACAGCTATGCTTTCTCCAGTCACTGGGACCTTTGATGAAACCAACTGCTTTTAACGTTGTAGATGAGAAAAAAAAATACTAACACTTAAAATTCCCGGCATGATGTGCAACCTTTAATAATCGACATGTGCTGTCATACATATTCTGATTAAGCTCCAAGCCTTGTGGCACAGTACGGTACTTCTCAGTTAAGCGTGAGATCGCAGCAATATCCCACTACCCCCCCTTGCAGCTAGCTGCTGCTAATGCTAGCCGGGCATTCTGGGAAAACATATCCTAGGATCAGCGATCCAAATAAAATGATGACTAAGCAAAAAAGGACAACAGACCAGGGGCCTCAAAATTTATTTTTGCTGTGTATGTTGGCTTTACTCTTTTTTTAATAAACGGTAATAACTGAGATCATTATAAACACGAGCCTGTTTATCTTTGAACAATGTGATGTGTTTGTGGTGTGTTTTTATGTTCTGTGAACAGTTATTGTCTGTGAGGCATGAATGATTCCCCGATAAAGTGCAACAAGGTGAACAAAAGCCTACATACGCCGTAGGAATATGAGTTATGCTCTGAAAATGACACTCTAAGTCAGGTCTGTTCAAAGAACATGCTGCATGTCATACACAAATAGTGAATTTCCAACATGAGAATGGGGCACGGAGGAAGGGCACGGACCCCCCCACTCCACACCCCAGAAGAGGCACCTCTCTCCTGCTATTGCGGTCGCTTCGGCGCGGATACATGCTGCCAATCTGCTTTGGGAAACCCCTAAGTGATGAGAAGATGGAATGGAGAATGGAAAGAGGGAGAGAGGCAAGAGAGAAGGAGGTGGAGAAGGGAGGATGTTATGTGGGGAGCCAGAGAAAGAAGAAGAGAAAGAGGTAAGGGGGAAGAAAGTAGGAATGAGGACATCAGTTTGAGGGGGCAGGGCGATTCTGGGATTGTTCTGCAGCAGGGGGCATACGAACACCTGCCAACATTAGGGGTTTTGAAAAATAGAAGATATTGTTGTTGGGGAGGGGGATGTTTCTGACTATAAAGTTTGCTGTGCAGGTGCAGGGTGGGGGGTTAGGGGTGTTAGCGTTTGAAGAAAATGCAGAAAATGGGTCTGAATGCAGAAAATCAGAAGTTTATTTGGAGAGAAGGTAAATAAGGAGTAGGGGAAGAACACTGGGAGAAATCCATGACCGTTCATAAGGAGGGGCCAACCTTATCATTAGACAATGATAGCCAATTATATGTCTAGAATCTGTGACTGACAGGGGAGGGGGCCAATCGGCTCTCAGCTGGGGACAGTGCCTCTGTGACCTCGCTCCTATCTATGCCCCTGAGGGGAGGGGAGAAATGGACTAAAGAGGGAGGGAAAAGGACTAATGCGAAAAATGAGACGCAGACAGCACTGGTCCAGAGGATTCTGGGAAGCGGCTAATTCTGGAATGATAAAGCGAAGGCATAGCTATGTGGGAGGACAGCATCACAGTGAGGCCTCCAGGCCATGACCCTCGAACGGCCTAACATGAGGGAGCCTGCAGAACTTCTGGAGACCTCTCACGGATGAGCAGATAAACCATTCAATCTGCTGACAGCGCCCCCGGTGCAGACCTCGCACTCGCAGTGGTCAAAGTGCCGCGCAACGGCAACAGCTGTGACCCTACCGCTGCCAGCCTGTCAGCGTTACTTATGCATCAGGCAGCCATTAGCTGCCATTGTCAGATAATGCCTAGTATGCCCGTTTTCAATGATGAAAATGGACAAAATGGGTAGCCCACTGCCCATGCGATAGGACCAAAAGGCCCGGCGATTTCGGAAGTATTCCAGACATGAATAAATGAAAACTGAATCATATTTGCTCCGTTGTGTGACAGCCATGGTTTCTTTTCACGTTGAAGAATTAAAATGTTCAAACCTTCATTAAAAATTAAAGGCAGACAAACAGAATAGGATTGGCCTTTGATGAGCCCTGAATGAACACAGGTAGATGGACTACAGAACAATTAATGAACGTGGTATTCATTTAATTAAAATGCTATGTAAATCCGGGAAGGAGGCGTATAAATTAGTGTTCTGCATTAAAAGACAGAGCCTTAAGCATAAACACTACTGTCCGTCAGACTCGAGCGAACAATTTGCTCACAGCCTTTTAAGGTCCGTTAATTGTCGCAAGGTTTGTTAGTGCTAATAAGGGAGCGTGTGCATTTGTAACTTTGTTAATTAAGCTGCTTTTGACTCTGCTTTTTATGCAGGATTAAGGTGTTTTCGTATATCAATTGTGTTCGCGTACCAGTTTTTCGGTCCCTTAGTATGAGCTTGGCCACGGTGTTCATTTTTCTTTACTGTGGCAGAAATCTGTTTGTCACTGTCGCAATATGACAGGTGCATTTGGCAAGGTGACCCACCCCCCCCTGGCTCATTAAACATTAACATTCCACCATCGGATGTGACACCACCCAAGTCGACTCGCTGCATCAGCACAGACCCCTCGCGACTTCCGTCTGAAACAAGCTCGGTCTGAAGAGCAACAGCCAGCCCCACCATTATCCAATAAGAATCTGTCAAATTGGTTGTGTCACTGGATGTGTCGCTGCAGCCTCTAACCAATAGCAGGAGCTTATTCTGAGCTGTTCAGGTGATGTGGAAGAGCACATGCATCATCACGTATCCTAAATCTCAAAACTATGTCAAACTACGTGACATCTTCTTTTCACTGGCTGCATCCTGGTGTGAGATCCACCTGTGCTACGGTGCACTACAAGGGCCAAAAAGTCTTCACGCGCATCTTGTCCTTCTGCTCCCCTGCTCACAAACCCCACAGGAGATTTGTATGTTTGCGTTGTGGTTCAGTAAATACTGGTCTCTTTGTGACTAACAAATAGCACTTGCTTCCCAAAGACTATAGATGCAAACATCAGGTCCCTTATTTTTGTACTAAAAATTGTTTCGGTAAAAAATGCTCTGGACATGGGTCTCCAGAGGCAATAATAAATGACAACAATCATAATTACAGCACCTGTCTTCCCTCTGGGGCCAAGTGGCCAGACAACTTTCTGGACACTGTGGCATGTCCTGAAGAACTAGACAGCAGGGTTAGGCTAAGGTGCCCCGTCCCATGTCGGTAGACCACTGGTCTGTGATGACCTTCATTAAATCATACTTTCACTCCCTCTCATTCTTAAGGACAGTTTCCCTACGCTTTTAGCGATTGGTCACTGACGTACTAAATCTTTCCAGGCTTTGAAAGGCTGCGGAGAGAGGACGTGATCCAAGCACACAAATTCGAGAGGTCAAGAGAGACGGTCAGCCCTGATGGCTGCTTTGCTGCCAGCAGCGACCCGAGGGCACAAGGCCTTACATGGGATATCAACTGACAACTAGCTCAGATGAAAACAAAGGAAACATCATCGTCAAACAGTGAATGGTGGAGGTTTAGATCAAACATCCTACTGTTGCAATGTCAGTGCAGTCTTCAGGGTTCATAGGAGTCAGTCCTGTGAAAATATTTACCAACAGATATTAAATAACCCAGCATGCAACATGGGCAGAGTGGCCTCCTCCAGTTTTTAATATCTCTTAATGTTCTTATGTCCTGACGTTTGAGCTATACCTGAGGCCTACTGGCAGTAATGAGGACAGAATTTAGAGACCTTCTGCAAAGGTATGGGGACAGCATTGAGGACCTGAAAGATTATTGTCACTGACACAATAATAATGCTTTATTCTGGGATTTTCACTTCCAGTTATATAAACAGCTACTCTTATCCTTCAAAGAACAAAAACCCTCTTCAATGGCATTGTGGGTAGAAGGTCAGCCCTGCCAACAGGAAGATGTGGAACTTCACATTAAACCGTGATGCAGACGGCTCCCACTCCTCTAAATAAAGCAGCCATACAATCTGGCCGTCAGTGGCATCTAATATAGCGACTGCATTCTCAGAGCACACACAATACTCCCTTGGACTGATTTATCAGACAGTCCTGCTTAGCCACGCCATTGTGTGAGGACACGGACTAGGGTTTTACTGCCTGATCACTGGCAGTGACGCATCCTGAAATGTTACAGACGGCATGGTCATATATATAACCCCAACTGCAATTAAACTCGTGGATGAGATACCTTCAGATTAAATTAGCAGTCACTTCACCATGCACTGACCTGCATATACCAGCTTAGATTCATTAATGTTTTTTTTTTCTCCCAGTTAGGACCTAAACAAGCCAAAAGGTACCATCTGTGAACTGCGCACACTAAGGGGAAAGGAAGAGAGAAACCTACAGATCTCATAATTGTTACATACCCTTTGCTCAAGGTGGTTATGCTTCCTGACGTGAAATTAAGCACTAATGAAAAACAAGTCACAACGAATAAAGCTCAAAAAGCCATTTTCCTGTTCCATCTGCTGCAGTAGGTAATAAGGTGGCAGGCTGGCATTGCCTGGAGTTGATCTGGGCATGAAGTTCTGCAGAAGTGGCTGTGGGGTTTTGTACTGGGCTGGGACCCAATCACGCAGCTGACCCCAGGGGATCACATGATAAAGACACTTCAGAACCGACCAACAGAAATATGTCAAAGTTCCACATGACCCCTGACCTAGCATGTCCTCATAGGCAGGCACATTTCACATTGTCATAAGACTTTGGTAAACCAACTGGATCACTTTAAGGCTTTTCTGGGAGATTCTCAGTTCTGTGTGGTATCTTTAAGATGGTAGAGTAGTCACTGACAAACATGGAGTTACGGGAAACTTTTGTTGACTATTTTCTATTGACTAACAGTTTGCAGGTTGGCTTGCTTAAGACATGAAGGAGGTCCACTGCTTAAAGTGAGATGTTTTACAGAAACACTGCAGGGGATGTAATGTGAATTGCTCTAGTAAAATACCCAGATACTGCTGATTAACGTCCTGCATACAGGACTGTACTTTTTCCCCCAGATCTCTGACTTGCTTTGCTCTTTATAACGTAGACGCTTATTTCACACGGAGACAAAGTTGTAAATAAATGGGTAAAACATCATTTTTTAATGGAAAACATCACTCACTTTTGTATCTGCACATATGTGTGCATGTGAGTCACATGTTCAGGTTGCAGGAGCACATTGTGCATGATAGGGGGCGCCAGAGACCCACTTGGCATTTCATGGCTTGGATTAATGTTACAGAGGAGCTCGGTGTCCCGGGGGTAGGTGCGGGTGGTAGCTCCATTAAGCACTGCCTGCCCATGCACACCTGCTTGTGTTTCAATCTGGCCCAGGGACCTGTGCATTGGCAGCAGGAGGAGTGTTCTTTACTTCAGGTCTGTATGGAAGACAAACATGAAGGATGTTTCACAGCTAAAGCTGCCACACCATCATAACATTATCGAAAAACCCCTTTTTTCTTGCCTCCCTTGCCTTCAAATCTTTTTCTAAAACAGGATTAAAATCATCAAAGATAAAAATGTCTTAATAAAAGGCTGCTGTGAAGAGGCTGGAAAACCCTTGTGTTTAGAAAGGAGAAAAATGCAAAAAAACGCAGTGTTTTGCCCTGATGCATGTCCCAAGCCCGCACTGAATATGCGTTAGGCTATTCGCATAGTTTTTTTCCCAGTTTAAACTCTAAACTCAGTGGTGTGACCTTTTCGCATAATATCATGTGGTTACATCTGGGCATTTTTCCTGTCCTCTCCATAACAGAGACTGGACAGCATGTGACGAATCAAACAGGAGCCTGATGTCTAGACATGGCGCTTCCAAAGAATATGAAGTTGTCATGATTTATTTTATTTAGGATAAAACATGAAAACAGGATGATTTCTATGCTTGGTAACCGTAGTCTCTTCAGGGACAGTCGCTTAAGAAACACAACAGAAAAATGTAATTAAAATTACTCTTTAAAGTTGCAAGCAGCTGTGTCTTAATCCAAAGGGTAGGGGGATGAGGGGGGGGTGTATGTCGTGTGACATCTGGTCGAGTCAAGACTCGGCTTGTGTGTGTCTGCCGACTGGTGCCGTGGCCTTGGGGTTTTAATTGCTGCTCCGTAATGAAGCCAATTCTCACCCCTAGGTCTGTTTTTCATTCCGCATCCACTTTATGAATTTCAGGTAAGTACGGCAAAATATTGACCTTTCTGCCCACCCGCCACCGGAATCAATAATTATGGAATTAAGTGAATTAGATGCTGGCAGAGCCTGAATGGCAGCTGAAGGATGGTTTTCACAGAGGCAATAATAAACTCAATGGCTTGTGAGTAACGTCCCATCCGGCCTCCTCTCCTCCGCATCGCGGCAGCAGATATTAAAGGCACGGGCGTCCCCTTCCCCGGGTGACTGAGCACTCCGCTGGCTTCATGTGGCCGCTGTTTAAGGTCGAGACCAGGTAGCAGAGCAGTCAAGGACCCATCAGAAAGGCTACGGCACCCCAGTGACAGGGGGGTGGGGGCAGGGGTCCCGCTAGAGTATTTTGGGCCCCATGAAAGCATATTATATCGGACCCCCAATCCAGTTCATTCCAATTATGTTCCAAATTTTTAGGGCCCCTGTCTCTCAGGGGGCCTTGGAATTAATTTAGTGATCAGCGATGATAAGAGAAAGACCATGGGAGTGTGTGTGTGTTTGTGTGTGTAGGTCAGACATACATTACATTGTAGGGATAAAATGTTCTCACAATATGATAAAAACCTGTTATTTTGACATTGTGGGGGCCATTTTTTATGGTCCTCACAAGGGGAAATTCAATTTTATAAAAATCTGCGAATGCGATCGAAAAACTAAAAATGCCAGAAGTCTTGTATCTTGTTTGGCTGCTTATGGTTAAATGTTAGGGCCGGGTAGAGATTAAGGTTGTCATTGTTGGGATTAAGGTTTAGCCCATAGAAATAAATGAATGGTACCCTCAGATTACAGGTCTGTTTGCGTGCATGTGTGTGTGCGAGCGGGTTTACCTATCCTTATGGGGACACAATGTCCCCATAAGGTGATAAATATCCGTTTTTTTTTCCCTTATGTGGACCGGTTTCCTGGTCCCCATAAGGGAAAACTCCATTTTATAAAAATCGGTGACTGCTATGAAAAAACTAAAAGTGCAAAAACTCTTGTATTTTGTTTGGTTACTTATGGTTATGGTTAGGGCAGGGTAGGGGTTAAGGTTGTCATAGTTAGCGTTAGCATTTTTCCCATTGAAATGAATGAGCGGTCCCCATAAGGATATGTTTACCCTACATGTGCGTTTGTGTGTACGTGTGTGTGTGTGTGGGTGATTGTATGGAACATGTGCCCTGTCCACTGCCTGACTTGCCTGATGTCCTGTGATTCTCAGACCAGGCTCCAGGTCACATGGGCCAAGCTGAATAAATGACAGACAGGTCCTTCCTTTGCTTACCCAAAGTTAGCTACACACTGAAAACTGAACAGTTCAGCCTGTCCTGCAAAGTACTGGAACTGCGTCCAGGGTTTACCCAACCCACCGCTTCCTGGGAGGGCATCCAGGCTCGAAGTGATACGGCACTGAAAAGTGGTTATGGAAGACGGAGCGGTGTATATATAACACCAAGTGCTGTTAAAGTTATCTTCTAAGTAACAGGTCAATGTTCATGTAAGATAGCTCTTGTTTCTGCAGGAGTTTAATTAAAATATCTTGTGTAGCAAAGGTCCCCTACACAGCCAATCAGCTCACACAAATCATTACCGTCTAATCATTTGCTCACTTTAATATCTGTTGATAGAAGGACAGAACCAGGTGACTGGGCATGTGTGAATATGACACAGCTAATCATCAAAATACTAGACAAGCAGTTTACCAGGACAGCCCATTTGCTAAGCCTGCTAGTGCAACATAACCAAGATGAAAACTTTATAGCAATTAAGCTCTTTTACTCAGAAGCAGTAGCTGTACGTGAACTCTACAAACACTCTGCTGAAAATACACACTGAATAATTTATAGTCCGTTTTCCTCAAAGAAAGTTTGTGAATTTTAAAGGAAAAACCCATATGTGTGTGTGTGTGTGTATATATATATATATGCCGTTTATTTTATTGGAAATGCGAGACTCTATTGCTATTTTGTATTTGACCTGATCTCTACAGTCTGTAATCTTAGCCATCAGACCACTGTCATTTGGAATAAAAATACCAGTGTCAACAGGATGCACTTAATTGGAAGATGCACCACGCGAGCCAGCCTTCTACTGATTCATGCTGACTCAATGCCAATGGCTAACAAGTGGCCCAGTGTGTGTCTTTGAGCGTGTGCCCGTGTGTGTGTGTATTCATGTGTGTCCGTGTTTGTTTCCCATGCGCCTTTTCTCAAGGTCACGCGGTGTTCTCAGTTGAGAAGGCCTCTCACATGTGGCTCCCTGTCGGGGTACCACTTCCTGATCATAATGATTCCTTTGTGCGCGGAGGAGCTACCGCTATCTCTGCTTCCTGTGACCTCTGGGCATCAGCTTCCCACCCCGTGGAAACTTTCTCCTGCATCACTAAGGCTCTACCATGAATCACCTCCAGTTCCGTGTCATAAGCCAATGAAGACAAGAGCTGCAGTCATCTCTCATTCCACTTGATGTAATATTCAACTTGTGGGAAAGGATATTTTTGGCTGGCACTCTGCAGTTTTTACTATCACAGGTGTCAATACCTGTTGACACAAAGGAAATCTGTGAGGCAATGTAAACATGTGTAATTTGTTTGGTTTAGGACGGGTATTGAACAGAGGTGAGGACTTGAGTTGATGGAAAGACTTGGATCTGACTTGCATTTGAGGGCAATGACTCAAGACTTGGACTCCACTTGGACCCTATGATTCAGGAAGACTTGAGGTTATACTGTAGTCTCCCTCTGGTCACCATAATCTTACTTTTGTAATTTCAGTTTATATTAATTCTCTGCTGTCTGCATTTTCAATTTGCTGAATCCAAGGTCTCCTGAGATAATTTGTTGCATCACTCTTTGCATATACATGGATGTAGAAATTGTGTGAGGACAACCATGAGTGGAAACTCTCTTTCAACCTATCTCTATAAAAAACATATCCTATGGTGTACTGTGGTGGGATTTTGCTGCAGCAAAGATTTGACTCGGATTGCAGTGTTTTGAGTTGAGACTTGACTCAGATTGCGATGTTTTGACTCAAGACTTAACTCACCACGGAATGACTTATTCCCATCCTTGGTGTTGAATGTGTATGATGTGGATGAATGACTGATCAGTGATTCCTGATTGAGGCCCTGTGTGGAGAATCTCATGACTGCTTTCCAGGCTTGGAAAATCGAAACGCTATCCCACGACGCCGCACATCTGAGTTCCCACCCTGATTAGATCAAAGTACGCTTCACATCGACTGCATTCCTTCACCGGATTGCCGATTCTGAAAACAGGCAGTAAAACGGTCGGGTGGGTAATTATGGTAATTAAACTGTTCACCTGTTACCATCGATCTCTACAGGTCTACACACGCATTGCATATACCATAACGTATGCACACATTTCATACTATTTATTTCAACTTATTTCAACTAATTTATAGCAAGGGTGTAGGTTTGCTTTCAACATTGGTAGAGGCGAAATCAGCCTGAGCCCCCCACCCCCTAAACACACGCAGGACTCCCACCAAATTGGTAGAGACATGACCCTACTGTCCTTGGCCAAATCTAGGCCCTTAATCTACAGAGAAAAATGTAGACAAGGGTCTTCTGATTTAAGTTTCATCATGCTGTTAATGTGGTAACACACAATAGACCTGAACACATATACGTACACACACACACACACACACACACGTGCTCCATGTCTCTAAGCCCCATGAACGGACCCAGAGCTGGAAATTTCACTCTGGTGTAAATGTGCCCACCCTGACTGACATAACCCCCCCCCCCCCCCGAGGCCTGCAGACCTGCCTCGTGTGACACTAATGAAAACAGATATGGGGGACACTTTAGATGCGGCAAAGAGCTAATGCTGTGGAGACAAATAAGTGTCCGACAGCAGCCTTGGAGGGGAGAGATAATAGCCCAAAGGCCTTGGAACTCAGGAAAGGAGCGGAAATGCAGGGCTAAAATTAATTGTCTGAGTCGAAGCATGGTAACCGAAAAGGAGAGAGCCTTTGCAGTTTCCCATTTCCCTCTCAGTCATGACTGGCGTCGGGTTGGCTTCATCAAAGCGAGAAGAGATGGGTGCAAGGTGATCCTGAGTGAGTGCACTGGCAGTCACCCTCCAGCAGGGGGCGATCATGTCACCATATTTGCCCAGTATAAAAAGAATATACCTTTTGAACATTATTCCACTGGGGCTATGCTTTTCTGATCAGGCTACAGCCCTTAAATTGCTAAATTAGTCCATCATTTTGATACATTTAGAAAAAAAAAACGATAAAGAGCTTTTTAAAGCTGGGGCTTCATTGCGTGTCCTGGATGTAGTCAAGTGGCAAACTAATTACCTTGTTAAGAGAGGATTTTGGATCGAGAACCTGACGTGAACGGCCACAATTTGAGTTTGATGCATTGATTTCTGGACGGTTAGCAGCTATGCTGTTCTCCCCCATAGGGAAGCATAGGGCATCCAGTCTGACGACGCTGCTGGAGAAGTGGGACCCTAACCCTTAGATGAGGCAGCTGTCCGAAGCTGTTTGAGTCAACGTGAGCAATTCAGTCAAGTAGTGGGCCTTCCAACTGGTATAACTGGTGTAATCCTCCCAGTTTGCTGATTATTAGCAATGAGAGATGGCTGCAAAGGATTGCGGCCAGCCGTTCTGCTCCTGTTTCTCCTGCTGCTCAGACGGGTCATTTTTCCACGTAGGCCCAGAAGAAAGGGGGGCAGCGAGGCACCCTATTTGCTCTGGAGACAAAGTCAGCAAGAAAATAATTGCAGTGAGAGAACATAGATCCCACTGGTGGTATGCGAGCTCGCCGCACTGCTGTGACCGGGGGGGGCGGGGAGGGGGGGGAGTTGAGAGTTGCCATGACGAGCGCTCGCCTGCCAAATCCTAGTCAGCCACTGCCTCTCATTCCCTGATGCCATCAGCACCTCTCTAGACTCAGAGTCTTGGTGCCCATACCCCGACATCACCCATTTGGGGGGGCACCAAGCGGAAAGGACAGCCAATAACCCACATTAGCATATCATTAGCATGGGAGGGTGGGGCCAGTTGGCTCCTCACAGACTCTCTGATCGACCCCCCCCTCCCCACACCGCCGTATACCAAGGCATCCAGCATCAGATGCCCCCCCACACCCCAGGGTCACGTGGCGACCTCCTGTCAGGTTTTTAGGGACCTTAGCTAGCTGTCCTTCACGAATCCCTCACTGCAACACGGCCCTCTGGCCCAGGCGCCTTAGCGACTAATGAAAAGGCAATCAATCCTCTTATTAGGGCCCCAGAACCGCTGGGCACGCTGGCCCGGCACACTTAAATCAGGACTTGTCCACTAATAACCGCCGCTTTGCTGATTGCGTGCTACGCGCGTGGCGTAATGGCCTGCTGAAGTGCTGTCCTTGCATATTCACGCAAACACACAAGATC
>JAODKF010000040.1:19596454-19613851 GCA_026779585.1 Mormyrus proboscirostris | reverse complement strand
GGGGGGGGGGGGGGGGGGGGGGGCAGAGGTAAAGGGGCCAGCTGACAGACAGGACGAGCTCTGTGTGATGGTGGATGGAATTAGGAAGGGCAGCATTGGAAGGACATGGGGAAGAGCTGGAATACCCCTGGAGTAACATGCAAAGCCCTCACACTCTGCCATCCCTCTCTACAGAGACCTTTACCTTTAAGGTGTGCTCTCCAGGTTTGGCTGTCTGCAGGATCTGGGCTGCTGCCTGTGTGTGCCTCAGAGAGGCCGCGTGAGAGACTGTGGCGTTTCCCAAAATCCAAAAGGCCCCCAGGCCTCACAAAGACCTTACGGGATTTCGAATTCCTCTGCACACCCAGCACTGGATACATTAAATTTTAATGTTTCTTTGGAAAAGAGAGTATAAGTGTATGTGGAAATTACACAGAAAAAACACATTCTAGATACCTAATAGCGTCTGCGGCGATGAAAACAAAACAGCCTGAAATTATGCGAAACGGCCCGTGGCCGACTCTCTCTGTCTTTATTGGGAATCTGTCATTGCGCTGGATCGCGCTGTCAGGAGCAGTTAAGGCAGGTCGCACTGACGGAGAGCGACACAGCGATGCATGGGCCAGGTGTGGAGGGGAACCCCCAGAATTTGTCTAACTGACAAGCCTTTTCTGCTGAGACACCAGCTGCCCCTTGGTCACGTTGTCAGGGGGAGGAGAGGTTCAATATTCCTTAACGCTTTCCAGGAGAGTCTCTTCTCCCTCATTAGAGGATACAGGACATCACAGACCTACATTGCAGGCAGTTTGCAGTTGCTTGAGAAAAAAAGATCACAGCTACATACTGTACAACCTCCTTCATAAATACCATCTTACTACAGTCAGCTTGTTGAAAAAAGCCTCCATTTCCCATTGAACTTTCTGTGCCTCTTCCCAGAAACCCCTCGCTTAATGTTATCGCTGAAGTCTGTTATGTAAATTTGATGGCATCCGACATGCGCACGCTGGTACTGCATTTAACACTCTGGGGGGAGCCAGGGCACGATTTAAAAATAAACTAAACTGAATTTGTCAGAATATCACCCTGCCCGTCACCCCGCAGTGGGCGGTCCTTACCCTGCCCACCAGCCAGGGTTTGCGCCCGTGTGCCACGCCCGTCTGTTTCACCGGCAGGGATGCCATGTCAGCACCTCGGATAATTTTCGAGCCGTGCTTGGAGTCGGCCTTTCGGCTGTCTGATCCTCCTCTCCTTCATCTTCTGCTGGACCTCTAATTGACACTAACTGGGTCTGAGGTGTTTCACTGTCTAATGAGGACAAATCTCCGAAATCAGCTGATCTCATCGACAAAATAGAAGAAAAAGGCTAGGAAGAAAGCAAGCATTTACGGCGCCATCCATTAAAGGAAATATAGAGCTAGCAGGATGGCTAAGCACTAAGGACAGTGCTATAACGCTTCAGGTGTGTGACCAAGCTGTTAGCTATGCAGATGTGAGGCTGCACAGAGAAGGGAGCCTGCTGCCCTTAGTACTCTACAAAGAATGACACCTCAGGATGGAAGGCCCAGCAGGGTCAAAGGTCAGGTACGCTGAGTACAGCCATGCGGACGCGTACATGGGAGGCCCTTACACACGGAAACATGCGCATGTATGCAGACACGTGCAGAAACACAAACACAGGCGATCACGCATGTAGACACAAAATCAAACACAATACACAAAGACACACATATATGACGTTACACAGACAAAGAAGCACACACAGACACAGAAACACACAAAGACATGCATAGAAATGCACACAGAAACGCAAACGCACACAAACACACACACACATGTTTGTAATTATATCTTTGTGGGGACTCTGCATTCATTTCTATGGGGAAAACTCTAATCCCAACATGACGACCTTAACCCCTAACCGGCCCTAACCTTAACCATGAGTAATCAAACAAAATATGAAACTTTCGCCATTTTCAGTTTTTTGATCGCATTCACAGATCTTTGTGGGGACCTGAAAAATGGTCTCTACAACATCAAAATAATAGGTCATAATGGCATCCTGCCCTCTGCTGCTCACTTTTCCAGTTTGGCCCCCTTCCCCTCGGCCCCTGGGTAGCTGGATCCACACCCCAGAAAGACCAGGGCAGGAGGTCAGTGAAGGGGGGTGTGGCTGCTGAAGGGCGCCACAGACGAGGACGGCAGATGGGGAAAAGGCCGTTCTTACTTACCTGCGGTGTCCAACAAAGGGAGGACGAGGGCCAGAGGGCAAGACCGAGAAAAGAGGAGAGAGAGGGCTTCAGAGAGCAGCCCGACGGCACCTTCAAACTTCCGGTCTGCTGGGGCGTGATTTATGTTTGCCATTGACTCTCCATCCTCATGGCTGGGTATCGCAACACAAGCAACGACGACGCGGCATCCATATCTAACAACATTAATATCACCGGGAAGCCATTTATTTGCAGTGAGAACAGTTACGTAATCATTGTACCAATCAAACAGGGATAGACTTAATAGTAAGCAATATAATGTCCGTTAGCTAATTGTTTTCTTAATGGCACAAGGCACAGGGGAAATTCCAGAGCAGTTATAATATCAATACTGTGTCTGCGTGTGTTTGCGTGTCTGCGTGTGATATTAGCCATGCGGCAATCATGCAATTGTTGTACCAATCAAGCAGGGATTGACTTAATGGCTGGAAATAATATAATTCAGGTAAGTGTTTTCCTAATGGTACAAGTCACAGGGGAACCTTAGAGCAGATATGATATCAGTGTGTGTCAGTGTGTGATTGGGTGTCTGTGTGTGTTTGCGTGACTGCCACAGTTTGTGTGTCTACATGTGCTTGTGGGTCTGTAAATTTGCATGTCTGCATGTTTGTATGTCAGTGTAGCATTTCTGTGTCTGTGAGATTGTATGTCTGCGTAGTTTTTATGTGTTTGTGTGATTGCATGTCTGCGTTTGCATATCTGCGTATTTTTTGCGTGTCTGTGTTATTGCATATCTGCGTGTTTGCCTGTCTGTGCATATTTGACCGCAATCACAAACCTGACAAATGTCTTGTGTTTGGTTTGGCTACTTTTGGTTAAGGTTAGGGTATGGGTAGGGGTTAAGGGTGTCATAGCCTAGATTAGAGTTATGAAATGAATGGAGAGTCCCCACTAAGATATGAATACATCGACTGCGTGTATCTGTGTGCATTTCTCTTTCTGTCTGAATGCGTGTATATATGTGCTTATGAGTCTATATGTGTCTTGCGTGTCACACTTCAGTGAGGGGAAGGGTTCTCCATAGCTAAATCCTTGAAAGGAGAGGGCAGAAATGGCTGAGAAACACAGGGAATGTGGGGCTCACTGGACCGTGAGAGTTAAGTAGATATAGGAAGGCATCAACACAGTGACACCCACCCCCCCCCAAAAAAAAAACCCAAACCACCACGTATTTCCCCTCTACATGGCACACAGCAACACTAATCTCAGTCCCTTACACCCATTAAGTAACAAAATCAGCAGTTTCAGTCTGGAATTTATTTATTTATTTCACATCAGAGAAAGGCCATAGCTCATGCACACACACCCACACACACACGTAGACACACACAGACGCGCGCCAGGGACGAAAGGTTCTAACCTTGTTTAGAAGGTATGTCAGGTTTAAACTTTGGCTGTGTAATAACCCAAAGGAGTAGAGCACTCAGCAACCTGCAGTCCATCACTGCCCCGACGCTAACGGCTTTGCCACAGAGATTCAAGTTCAACATCAGAAAACAGCCCCACACCAACGTCCGACGCAATACGCCATTAAGACAAGAATCAATACCATAGATTGCTGCCAGGATGAGCTGCTTTTGATCTTCCTGGCAACTTAATTCCAGCCAAGAGAGAGACAAAACACGTCGACAGCAAGCACGGTGCCAGGCCATTGGTTAAACAAACAGTAAGCACGGGGGAGCGAGCAAATGTCCTTTCCTCTGAAGCCGAAAGGATCTGAGATATTGGAAACAACTCAGACCTGTCACTGCATCCCACGCGGGGCTGATCTGTGGAACAGAAAGTTTCGCTGGTCCAGAAGACCAGAAAAAGACGCGGAGGACCACGCCATTGAAAGAGACACAGATCGCTTCCAGCAGAGGAGACCTTCGCGCGACATCACAT
Organism: Mormyrus proboscirostris; assembly: GCA_026779585.1. Classification (NCBI taxonomy): domain Eukaryota; kingdom Metazoa; phylum Chordata; class Actinopteri; order Osteoglossiformes; family Mormyridae; genus Mormyrus; species Mormyrus proboscirostris. The sequence goes on along the minus strand of JAODKF010000040.1, from coordinate 19,609,721 downwards.
GACCACAGCAGCATCTAATCGATGGCAGCCGTTCAGATACCAAGGAATGTGACCAAACCAAAGAGGCAGAAGCAGTTGATGGACAAAATACAGAGCAAATCTCTCCTGGCTCCACAAATGATACGATTGCCATGAGAAGATAACAGATACTTAGGGACTACAGATAGAAATGTGTTTCAAGCTGGCAATAACAGACAACATTTCATTTAGTAATCAAAGCTTCCTTTTCCGGTTAGGCTATGACAATGCTGACTAAATGAGGCTGATGGAATAAAGGACGATTAGAGGACGTGGCCTACAGAGCAGGCAAGACAGTTAACGGCAGGAACGTAAAGAGAGGAACCACGCCGTCCTTAATCTTAATCACTCTGGCAAATAGAACCGGTGGCAGAAATTAGCAGCAATGTGGCAGTGGCTTAGGTTAAATATGCGTGGGAATCACACTGGTCAGGATGGAAAGCAGAACTATGTGATGCAAGGACTCGACAGGAAATATCCGTATGATGAATAGTGTCTCCTTACTGGAAAATGGTGTGTACAGGAACTGGGAAGGAACGGCAGCAATAAGGAACCAGTCAAGGAAATAAACCCAAATAGTTAGGTCACCTGACCTTCCCTCCGGAGGTGGCCGCAACCCTCTCTGAAATGAACCTTTACAATATGCCGATGACAGCAGACTCTCAAGGAAGGCGGGAGTCTGTCAGAACGTGGCACCGCAGGACACCAAAGAGAGACCTACAACACAGTCCAGTTACACTCCACCCTACTGGGTTGAAAACAGGGAAAAGCAACTGGTCACTGAAGCCAGTCACATGCAAGAGGGGAGTGAACCCTGAGGAACACACAACCCAAGGTAATCGTCCAGCCTCAACACAGCCAGCAAGCTGGGAAGGGGGCAGTGACAGAGCTGATAACTCACTGTAACTATTAAGGATTCCATATGGCAGTAGATGTTATCCCCCTGCTCCAAACTGTGAGGGAGCACAAAATGGGGAAGCTCTGAATTTAGCACAGCCTCTGTTTAATATTGCATATATTCAATAGTCCACGCTTTAAAATAAATGTCAGGATTCTCGTAGTCATGATTCTCTTCCTCCAGTGGAACCTCTTTCCATTTTTCCCCGGAAATCAGCCTTCCGTCACGTTTTAGGCGTTTGACCATCTTGCCAGACGCTCGCACATCTACCTGGTGTTTTCACGGCTTACGCTGGGCCACAGAGCATGCCCCCCCCACCCCCCAGATGAGAATCCCGTATGAGACGTAGCAGCCTTAAAAACAAGCAAGCTGAAAAGGAAAACAAAATCGAAGCGAAACAGGAGTAAGAAGAAAAGGTGAGATGTTTGTGTTTTTTTTTGGTCTTTGTAGCCTTGAAAACACAGTCCCTAATGCACATACAGGTGCATCCATTCTCGTCCAGTTCCTTACGAGAGGATGGAGATGGCGAGTGTGTTACCCAGTTAATATCTGCCCCTCCCACTCCATCCTCAAAAGCACACAAGCTAAAAAAAAACACATTCCAAGGCTACAACTAACAAAAGATTACACATTTCCGCCACGTGCGCTAATAGCATTTATATCATATAAGCAGAGTGTTCTGCTCAGGACTGCATCTGTCAGTCTCAGGACAGTGTCAGCGGCTGTCACAGAAATCCTGATAAACACTATTGAAATATTCACATGCTTCGAGCCGACGAGCATGCGAAGAGTATGCAGACTGCAGAAACCACAAGGACACACGCACACAAACACTTAGACGGATGCTCTAAATTCATATTTACATGCAAAAATGGTAACCAGACTAGACCAAACCAAAACCGCACTGACTGGAAAGCAGGGGAGGTTCTTGAGTCAGCTCAGTTCAGAACTGAACTAGGAATACAACCGCAACCGAGGCAGAACTTCTGAAGCCAAACCAGGACACGACCTTGAAGCGTCTCTTTACCGAGTGGCCTTGTCTGAAGCCAGTGACATTGAAGCCAGGCCAGTGAGGATTTTGTGCGGGTTTTTAAGTGTGTATATGTGTAGGGAGATGACCAGGAAAGAAGGAGCTGCCTTCACTGATGTGCTTCACTGAACTTCACACAGCTTAATAATTTAAATGCAACTATCTATCTGTTAAGGGGGACGGATAAAGACAAATTATAAATTGGGGGGTACGTGCCCCCCCCCCCCCATCTCCCACTGGCTTCTACATCCCTGATGACTTGCAATTTAAGAGGAGGAAAATGAGGAGAATGAAAGGAAAGGAAAGGATATGAAATGGAAGGATAGAGAGAGGAAGAATGGAGTAAAACTGATGCTGAGGATTATGTCTGAGCGGATGTGTGTTTGTGTGCGCGCCGACGCACCACCCCAGGCAAACACAGCCATCGGCCAGGGCGGACACAGCCGCCATGTTATCTGCTGCTTCCCTGCACCCCGGCTGAAGCCGAAGTTCACGGCCGGTGCATCGAAAGTCGGCCTTCTCGCGGAGGAGGCGTGGACGAGAGCGCTGGCGCCCCCTCTGGGGGTTCTGGGGATCGCTCCGTTTTGATGGCTGCTTCAAAGGCGGCAGCGCCTCCTTTGAAAAGTCACTGGGAAGGGGGGGCTGATCTGTGGGGTTCTGGCTCCTTCTCACCTCCCCCCCCCCCACTCTCCTCTCTGCTATCTAAACAAGATCAAGGCTGCTCGTCATTTTGAAAGCCAACCCCCCCCCCCCCCACCACCACCCACCCCCAGACCTCAAAACTCGCTTAGACGAGGCATGACAAGAACGGCCCTATGATATCTGTAACCGCCCCTTTACCGTCCCGCTCTGCCGTCGCGGCGCGGATCTCAGCCGCTAGGCTCGGCGGCGTCACTCGCGGAGAGGGAGCGGACCTTGCTAAGTACAGTCGCTAGGCTTTCAGGAACACTGACTCATCCCCAAATGCCCCAAAATGGGAGATATGACCTTACAGGAAAACATGGGGTACATTGAGTGTGATAGATGTGTGTGTGTGTGTGTGTGTGTGTGTGTGTGTGTGTGTGGATTAGCTTTATATTACATTGTGGGGACCAAATATCCATATATATTAAAACCATTTTTCAGGTCCCCACAAAAGATCTGTGAATGCAATCAAAAAACTAAATATGCCAAACGTCTCATATTTAGTTTGGTTACTTACGGTTAAGATTAGGGCTGGGTAGGGGTTAAGGTCGTCATGTTGGGATTGAATTTTTCCCCATATAAATGAATGGAGAGTCCCCACAAATATGTAATTACAAATCTGTGTGTGCGTTTATGTGTAAGGGTTTGTATTCATTGCATTATGGGGACCAAAACTTGTTATTTTTTAGTATAATATAGACCTAATTTTAATAGAAATATCCAAAAAATAGCCAAAAGTGTTGTAGTTTGTTTGGTTTGTGTGTGTGTGAGTGAGTCTGTGTGTGTGTGGGGCGGGGGGGGCTGTTTCGCTTCTTATGTCCCATTCATTAACTCCTGTAATCAGGCCTCTACATCATTGGGGGGAGACGAGGTCAAAGAGCATGACCTTTGACCCAAGGACATACGGTGGGAAAAACGCAGCTCCTCCCTCTCTGAACCGCTGTCGCGTGCTTATGAAGTGAGGAAAAGAAAACGAAAAGCATCCTACTCCGTAAACAGGTAGGGGGTTAGCAGCAGATCGGCTGCATGCAAGTCACTTTCCCGTAAGGCGTCTGCTATGCAAATAAATAATCCAGTGTGTCGCTCGGAAGGCCGGTATTCCCTCGGCAAGCTCGCTTTCCTGGAAAAGAGGGCGTGCGACAAGGAGCATGAAGGGGGCAGCCGGACGCTCCTGGGAGGATGTGGCCCGGTGGCATATTTGGCTACACGGACCCCCCCCACTGTCAGGCCCACCCCAATCCCGTCTGCTGTGGACGGCTGGAAGCCAGCAACCGGGGAGCGCGCCCATCCGAGCGCACCTGTCGGCGGGAATCAGGATTAGCTGTGGCGGAGTCGCCGTCACCTGCCCCAGCCGGAACGCCGGGAGGGGAGAAAGAGGGACGGCGAGGGGAGCAGGAACAGGATGCGCCAACGTGTGGGAGTGTTTGAGAACCATGAAGGGGATTGCGAGGGAGGAGAACATGAGGAGCAGCGGGGGTGTTTTTTTGAAGGAGGGGGGAGGGGTCACACCTACAAATCTCATCTCCAAATGCGAACTTACAGCAGATGGCGCGACAGCCATCCAAACCGAGACGGAAGATCCCAGCGCGGAGGCTGTACGGGAGGGTCCTGGGGGGGGGGCCGTGACGTGGGTGCGTGCTCGCGTGGCACATATCAGCCCTCCTGTGCCTCTAAAGGGACCGTCCCTATTTGGATGCCCACGATGCCGGTGATTCCAGCTGGCCGAACCCAGAGGATTTCAACTCCTGCAGAAATTTTTTCGCTGCCTGCCTTCTGTTGCTTTTGTTTGTGCCGTATCTTGTGAGACGTTTGATGTTAATTGCCTCGCAGACTAATTGTGAAGCGGTTGCCGTGCTCATTGTATCGAGTGGTTTCTGTACCCCGAGCTTTTTGCAAGGCCACATTGGGAATAGAGCTACATAAAAATTAATTGAATTTATCCGGGTAGCAACAGTGTATAAGAAATAGGGAACTGTCCGCTACTCTGCACCCTTTTATGAAAAAGGGGTCCGAGGCGGCTCTTCCAATTGCCCCCCCCTCTGCACCGAGCACACAGAGCACCTCCTTCAAGCCCCCCCACAAACAGCTCCTTCATAAACCTTCTCTCACTGACAACACCTTCATAACAACCTTGCCCACAAAGCACCCGGCTCCCTGACAATACCATCTTTCTCTCCCCACAGCTCCCCCCCTCCCCAGCCATCCCTTCAAAGCTCAGGAATTGTCCGCAAACTCTGTGTGAAAGGCCAGATAACAAAATAAAAATGAACCTGAAAATAGTAATTGAATAAGCCCATAAACGCTGCGAGTGAGTTATTGCTAAGTTGGCTCATTTGTTACTTCTGAAGGGTATTTATTCCTGTCAATTCCTAATGCTGAAATCTCTCCAAGCAGAAAAATAGTCTTTACACAAACCATTTTAAAAAGACCAATTTATTACAAAATTGTGCTTATTTGCAGGATCTGAGGTGTGTGCGCCTTTTCAGTTCCAGCTCACAAAGGCTTTGTGTGGTTTTACTTCCCCCGCTACAGTTTTTTTCCGCCCCGGTCACCATGGAGGAGCTGTTTCGGGGTGGGGGGCAGGGGGGATTTCCCATGGTGTAGTGGTGCACGCTTGAGTTCTCACCGCGGAAGTGGGCGGGGTGTGCAGCTCCGCCTTGGCTGAGGTCACCTGAAAGCCGACTTGTGACTGGCTGCCTGCGGCACCGGCAAGTCCAACCCAAGGTAGGAAAGAGGTGGATTTACAGGCGAAAGAACACCATCGCTGCTGCTATCCTCTCCCTCGTCCAAAGCGATATGCTGGCATACCGATTTTTTGTTCGCCGGTATGAGTCTCCGTGGGACTTGCTGTGTCGGGAATTTGGCCTGCATCCGGAAACCACCGCACCGTGTCGATGGGCCCAGAGCTTGAGACTCAAATGAGCAGGAGGCTGAACTCCACTGGGAGATGACAAAATCCAGCCTACAAAGTCAAACAGCCCTGCAGGCAGCCCCTAACTCGACACAGATACAGCTTTTATTATTGTCTTGACCGGACAATAACATCTAACACTGGGTTACACAGTTATACATTCTGAGGGAGGTACTGATGGAAGGGTGTTGCTCTCATCCTATTGGTCCAGAAGGCTGCCCTAGCAACCTAACAGAAACAGCTCAGTGGTTGTGGGCGTGACCAAAATGCGACAAAATCAGCAAAGACTATACTAGTATCAGCGCTGCCTTGCTAACAGTGTGAGGGCTCATCTTCAAGGGGTGTACAATACGTATAGACTAAACGGGGTCTCAATTTGCTGCCCCCCATGGCATAGCTAATCGCCGTATCCTGAGCACTACCACAGTGCGCTACGATTACCCTAATGGATGAAAAGCCATTAGCGACATTAGCCTAAGCCCTTTAGCTACGATGGCACTACCGCAGCGAAAAATTAAATATGCGACGATAGGTTCAAGGCTGAGGGTCAGAGTATGCCGGGGCCAGGGGTTTTTGGAGAGCGGTGAGCTTGCGCTGTTCCGAAAGCCGACGGTCCGCCCACAGGACATGTGACTTGCCATGCGGTCGAAGGGCACCGAACCAGATCGTGCCTCGGGTAGGACGCTGATAAATTAAAGCGCATTAAAGGCACGATCAAACGTGTTCAATCAAAGGCACAGCAAATTTCATGCATTTTGTGCAGTAAAATAGTAATAAAAAATCTCAATGGTCGGGGCAGACACACAGCAGGGGGTTTACTCAAGACAACACACACGCGGAGAAAAGTGCATCAGCGATGCTGTGCAAATGTAGATGCAGACGCACACGCGCCAAATAAACAGACATTTATTATACAGGAAGTGTTACATATTAATGGCTATAAACATATTTTGCAGCAGAAGATCCCACAAACACATGCAACCTTGCAATGCTGATGCAATCCGAGGAAAGACGACAAACTGCCGTGGGCGTGGCTTACAGATGATGTACGGTAACAGGCACGTAAAAACAGCGCCCCCAGGCAAAGTTCCGAATGCCTACCGCTCACACAGAATGCGGTGCGGTCCCCATATGACTTGGGGGGGGGGGCAGCAATGTGTAAACTCCCCAAATCAGAGTGGGGGCGGGGCTTGAACCTCCAGCCCAGGGGAGGGGATGCTCTGCTCTAGCACTACCTACCGAGCCCGGTTAGGCTGCAGTTCAGTGTCACTCAGTCACTATTGCCGGAATGTTCTGTTTCCCTTTGTGTGGGATTTGTTTTGCTGTACTCCACTATGCTCTTAGAATTTTTACGTGCAGGTCCAGTGAATCATTGATTTTGTATCTGCTATAAACCTGAATACCTTGCCCATATGCTCCATGCACCTGGATTAGACATCAACTCGCCATAAACCTGTCTGAGTTAAAAGTGGTAACCGATGCTAGATCAGCGGATTGTTGTTATTTTTTCCCCCGGAGACATTTTGTTTTTGCCTTGCGTCTGTGAAAATGGATGTGTGTGTGAGGACCGGCCGACTGTAATTCTACGCTGTAGTCACTGAAAACTGTAATTTCAGTCAGTGAATCGAAATGAAAAGTTACAGAGCAGCGCAAAGTACAGCACACGGATGTTTATTTATAGAGCTGTCCTTAATCTAGCGAGCATGTGGTCAGTCTGGTGAAGTCTGTCCCGCTGCGCAGTGAATGGATTCAAACCTCAGCATCCTCCCAGAATGTTTGAGCTGCAGATTCACTGGTCGCAGTGGCTCGTTCATCCCAAAGCCAAATTCAGCAAATGTTTATTTTGAAATTTTTTTGGTAGCAGTTTTTATTCAGCCCGTAAGCCTGGACCACGTAGCTGCTTTCCAAATCATGTGTTACTTGTAAAGAAGACTCACTCTACTGTGTGCGCGTGTGTGTGTGTGTGCGTGCGTGTGTGCGTGCGTGTGTGCGCTCGCACAGTGCCGTGACAAAGTATTTGCTGATTGCATCTATTTTTCTCTAATTCATAACACTTAATTGTTTCTGATCTCCAAACAAATTTTGGATAATACAAAGGGAAACCTGAGAAAATGCAACACAGTTTTCTAGTCATTCAGCCAGTGAACCAAATCTAAATGATAATGGAATAATTTTAACTAGATACCCCAAGGCTGGATTGCTGCCAGTCCTGTAGCACCTACACATCATTAAAATAGCACCATTCCAGCAACGTGGGGTCACATAAGGGGTCTCAAGAAGCAGCACACCATACCTCAATCAAATTGAACTTGCTGAAGACCTGAGAAAGAAAGTTATCAAAATAAATCAGTTGAGAAAGGGCTACAATGCACTCTGTAAAACCATTGGACTCCAGTAAAGCAGCGTGAGAGCCATCATCTCCAGATGTAAAACTTGGAGCAATGGCAGTTTTGCCTGGTAGCAGCCGGCCTAGCAGAATAACTGTGAGTGTGTAGAAGACTCATCAGGGAGTCACAGCAGACCCCAGATGAACATCTAAGCAGCTGCCAGTCTCTCAGATCAGTTAATGTTTGCATTCATGATTCCACATTACAAAGTTACTGGGCAAAAATGGCGTCCATGGGAGAACTGCAAGTAAAATCCACTACTAAACAAGGAACATGAAGGCTCATGTGACATTTTATCAAAAAACACCTAGATTACCCCCAACACTTTTGGTAGAATCCTCTGTGGCCTGATGAGTCAAAAGTGGAGCTATTTGGAGGACACGGATCACAGTACAACTGGTGTAAAGCTAACATAGATCCCGCAGAGAACATCATGGCCACAGTCAGATATGGCGGCAGGAGCGTGATGCTGTGGGGCTACTTTGCTGCTTCAGGGCCTGAGCGACTTTTCCGGGTTATGCAGCGGTACAGTAATTCAAAACACAGAAACAAGTCTACCTCTGAATGGCTGGAAGAAAAACAAAGGTACAGTAAGGGTTTGCAGTGGCCTAGTCAAAGTCCTGACTTGAACCCTAGTGAGATGTTTTGGTGGGACCTTAAACAGTAATCAAACCCTCCAATGTGGCCGAATTAAAACAATTCTGAAAAGAATTGTGGGCCAAAATTACTAAACAGCAATGCCAAAGACTGATCTTCTCTTCCCGCAAATGTTTGATTGCAGTTGTTGCTGCTAAAGGCAGCACAACCAAGTTTAATGTTTTACTTTGTCACATGGGTGATTATGGGTGTTGGTTAATTACTTTCCTTCAATGAATCAAATCATCATTTAAAAACTGTGTTGTGTTTACTCAGGTTGTCCTTTTTTATTATACAAAATTTGTTTGGAGATCAGAAAGAATTAAGTGTTGCAGATAAGCTAAAACAGATGGAATTAGGCACTGTATGTATAAGAAAATGCTGCTTAAATAATCTTTATGTTGGTATAAAAGTATAGTATACCTGTCAAAGTGTCGTATACATTTCGAAACCTCCCCTAAAGTCAGCTGGGTATTTGCATGTAAATATACCAACCTCTATCACACATTGTATCGCTAATGGATACCTCATTGATTTTAAACCAATTAATTAAGTGAACTGGTAGTAAAATTTAGCAAATAGATGGAACGGCTGGGGAGCCCCTGAGGAGAGGTTTGGAACTGAAGCGGTGCTCATCTAGACATCCAACAGGATATCAGGAACTATTTGGAAAACAGAAGACATTATTACTAGTTTTTTATTGATACTCTTCATTGGCATATGTTCTGTTTGTTATATGTTCTAATTGCTAACAATGTTAGATTATTTTTTCTGAGCAAATATACAGTTACTACCTAGATAAATAGCTGTGACCCTGAGACTTTAGCACAGTACAGTGTAAGTATCCTTTTCAGGTTTGCCCGTCTGTGTCAGCGCTGTGTCCCGTTATCCAAAGCGACTCCCCAGTTAATGAGTGTAGGTGAGGTGATGCGGTCCGCTGCGCTGCACCCTGACGGGTAGCTTCAGAATATTGTGGAGCACATGAAGGGGAAGCTCATTGTCTGGTCTCCTTTAGGAGTGTTTGCGGTGTGTCTGCAGGTTCCGTGTAACCTCAGTGAATTGCTCCCATTTTTCACAGAAATAAATTATGTGGGTTATGAAGACATTGGGATACCCACGAATTGAGCTTGAATGCCTCTGAGAAGACACTTTGGCTTCTTTGCTTTCTCTTTCTAGAACTTTCCTCAGTCTTTCCTCAGTCAGCGAGATGTTGTGGCTTTTTGACTTTTGGTGCATGATATGTGTATTTTTTTTTTTTTTTTTTACGGGAGAAACTTTTGACCTTTTTCCCTCTTCATGAACTGATGCACTTACATAACTAACAGCATATACTATAAATCAGGCCAGTATTTTGAATATTCCATAATCCATAACTGCTTGTGCATCTTAGAAACCTTGTACAGTACAGTTGTCAAACTCCAGTCCTGGGGGGCCGGAGCCCTGCACAGTTTTTGGTTCACCCTCATTTAACACACCTGATTCAACTCCTTGTGCTAATTACCACACAGCTCTTGAGGTGAATCATTTGCGGTGGAACAGGGAAAGAACTAAGCTACACAGGGCTCCAGCCCTCCAGGACTGGAGTTTGACACCCCTGTTTTATAATATAGAGCAGTGTTTCCCATCCCGATCTTCAGAGACCCACGGTCGGCCCACGTTTTTGGGAGTTGGGAGGGAGCAAAAACGTGGGCCGTCTGCGGGTCTCCGAGGACCGGGTTGGGAAACACTGGTATAGAAAATCAAACAGTAACTTGTTTTTTTGGAATAATTAACCCTTCAGCTCCCTTGTCTGCCGGTTATATTTGGCATCTGGATATTGGCCGCATGACGCAGCAGCATCTCCAAACGTGACCCTGTAGGGGGCAGCACATAGGTCTCCTTCAGCTCCATGCTGAACCGGGTCATCAGTGATGAGCAAGTAGATGGTACTGCTTTCTGTTTGAAGGCTGTTTCTAAGGAAGTATGCCCATTACAAGTCAGGAAGGTGTTAATAGCTGCAAGAATTGGTAGATTTTCAATTTTGCTGACGACATTCACCATTTGGATGTGTTTTTCCTGTTAATATTAAGTTTGGTGATAGCCATTAGACCTTCTGTTGTGCTGTTACAGTAGCTAGGCTTATATTATTCATTGTGTGATTGGCACCATTTGAAGGTGTCTGAAGCACAGCGCCATTTCTGCGCACTATGATTGTGGCCAGATTTCATCTCTGCGCCCCCCCCCCCCTCTCCCGGTAGCTCATCCGGCTCAGTTGGGTAGGTTCCAGCAACCGGTTCCCACCTTTGAACATCCGTCCGGTGCCTCCCCGCGAGAACTTTCCGGGCACGTTTAATTGATGCTCTTTGCTCCGATATATTCTGTCATTATCTATGATTCAGACGCATATGACTTTGCTTTTAGCTGCGTGCCGCTATTGAACCCCTCTCGTAATAGAAAGGAGAGAAAGGATAGAGAAGTTTACGCCGTATGATTGCGACTCCGCACCCGGAGAGCGGTGAGCTTGGGTGGAAGAACTGTAGGATGTCGAAGTAAGTCATTTATTTGTAGAGCACATTTCTAGACAAAAGTGTACACCAAAGTGCCTTACAAAGCATGAAATACACACAAGAATAGAAGATCTAAGTTAAACTGCAACAAGAATAGTGATAGAAAATGAAATGAAGAAAAAAATGAAATCTCAGAGCTACATCATACCGGACTGATTGCCTGTCTGTAGTAGTATATGTCTTAGGAGCGACTGATTTGGCTTGTTTGACGGGGAGAGGCAGCTGAGGGAAGCACCATCACCCTTTGGTTTCAGTCGAGACCTTGGAAATGTCCGAGAGCAGCTGTGGGTTACATCTCACGGATCTCAAAACTATATGAGGTTTGATTAGATCTGATGTAGACTTAGATGTAGATCATACGTAGACTTAAAAACATAAAGTAAAACTTTAAACTTTAAAAGCAAAAGAGGCAGCTATCATACTGATAAGTTTAGCTGCAGCATTTTGAACAATGGATCTTAAGTGGAAAAAGCAGCTTCTGACTAGGGACGGGCCGATCCACATTTCTTCAGTTCCGATCCGATTCCGATACACAACTGCCGATACCTATACAGATTCCGATACAAGAGCTCTTTTTACTTTGTTATACTTTATATATAATTTTTTTTAAGCTAGTAAATGCAGATGGGAAAAAATGTATGTCAAAAAATATTTAATTAGGGTACTACAAACGTACATAATGTACTGCTCCACCTCATTTGTTTTAAGCATTTTTGAGGCATTTGCAGTTCAGTATGAATATCTTCAAAGCAAGTATTCACAAGTGGCGAATGCTTTAACAGTTTTTCTCCCATTGGCATCAGCTCAGATACACTTCGTTGTAATGCAGCCCCTCTTGTATCACAAGCTGCAGCGCAAAACAGTCCAGGTTAGCGACTCCCAAATGATCCATTGCTTTGCTTTGTCTCGCAGTTGCGTGCACTTTAAGCGGGATTGTCCATTAAACGCTATTCCCACCTCAAAACTTTATTTTCCAAAGATTAAAAATCGCTGTGCTACTGCTTTCTGTTGAAAGCTTAAAATACTCCCAGATCGTCACGTCTTATCTTACGCTCCTCGTACTGCGAAGGGTATGGGCATGACGTCACAGCAGGCGGAAGTCACTGTACTCACACCCACTGAGCAGCAAAAAAGACTGAGGGGCAGCGATAGCGTTCGTTTTGAATGCCGCAAAAAAACACATGTAAAATGGGAAAGAGCTGTACTGCGATTGATTGTACAAATACTTCCTATTTCGTGTTAAATCTATCTTTTTAGAGATTGCCAAAAACTAAATAGGTAAGTATAGGACGTGGATCGGTCACGCATGACCGATACCTGATCCATCAAATAGGTCTGGATTGGTGCCGATATCGACCCGAATGTCGGATCGTGCATCTCTACTTCTGACCATATAATTAACTTGTTACAGCTAAAGTATACTCTACACCAAGGCATCTCAAGGTCCAGACCGCCGTCCGGATGTGGACCAAGCAGCAAGTTAATGCAAACCCAGCCCATAAGGCATCTTATAAGGCAATATGGTAACGTAAAAAGGCTTGACCTGGGAAAGTAGGTTGTAGTACAAAAATACAACAAAAGACCACTAAACTTACGCACATAACGCGTCATAATCCCTCCCCCTCCCCAGCCCCAACAGAGTCGAAATGATCAGAACGCTCTAAGAAGTTCCTATTTTTCTTATGTCCATAGCAAAGGTTATTGTTAATTCAAGTAATGTTCATGATATGCTGTTTTGTTTGTGAAGATTCTTCCGAACCTCTGACTTTGAATGAAAATCAGTTGCAGACCTTTGAACAGAATCTTTGAGAAACCCTGCTCTTTTTCTTCACGAAGCGGACCAGCAGCATGTAGCTATAACATAACTCTGCGAGGGAGAACGCCATTAAAATATGCACAGCATGTAGCTATAACATAACTCTGCGAGGGAGAACGCCATTAAAATATGCACATTTTTGAAACTTTTCTCCTATTTAGAAATTAATGATAAACATTGTAAGGACCACAGATCACAGAATACATGAGCTCTGCTTTCTCTAGGCCTTGGTAACAGAGCCCAGGATTTGCGTCTTGTTAATAGCGTGATTGAGCCCTACAGAAAGGTGGTCATTTATAGACGGTGTGAGAAACTTCTCACTCACGCAGCCAGTGACTGTA
>JAODKF010000040.1:19567281-19596354 GCA_026779585.1 Mormyrus proboscirostris | reverse complement strand
GGCGTGGGGGGGGGGGGGCCGGGGCGTGACCTCGACTAATGATTGAGTGGGGCACTTTGTGATATGAGGCAGGAAAAGGGAATGGTGGAGGCAGGAAGAGGGAGGTGTAGAGAGAAGAGAGGGGAAAGTGTGGCAGGAGCCCGGGGTGGGGGTGATGAGTGTCAGACAGGCTTTGGGTGGGGGCAGTTCTCCATGATAAACCAGCCTAAGTCTGCTACTCTGCCGAATATCACTTCAACTCGACTCACCCAAACTGACGCCACTTATAAATAAACAAACTCCACAGCGAAACATTTCAAAAATGCTTAGGCAAGTATTAGCACCACATTGGTGTACTGCTTTAATTAATAGACGGAGTGGAGGATCTGATAGCACAGAATAAACAATAAAAGCATTTATTAGAGAACGCCGGGATAACCATCACACTTAATGAGGCAATCTCTGCTCCTGAGGGGGGAGCGTTTGCAGAGAGTGTGCTGATTGGAGGGACTCGCCGGCGGGTCCACACCGGCCCCCCTTTAGGGCGACGTCTGGCCTGTGAGGCAATGTCCTGGCCCAGTATCTCCTCCTCTGGACCCCCACCCCCTCTGAGCGCCTGTGTACTGGCATGGTAGAACCATGGTAGAACCCCCATGGTAGAACGCTTCCAGCCTGTCCACCCATGAAGAGGGCCTGACCAAATGTGAGCTTCCCCGTTACAAACGCCCTTCCGTTCCTATCATATCAGGAACATTTAAACGATAAAGGTTCAGCTGTGGAGAAGCCAGAGGGTCATGGTAATGGCCTTTTTTCTCGGGGCCTGACGAGTCGTTATCGCGGACTTTGGAAGCGACACGGTGAGCTAACAGGGCAGGTTAGCAGGATGGGGGTGGGGCGGGTATGTTTCGCCGTCCACGGCATGACCGCACATAATCAGCCACACTTAAAGAGATTAAGCGCATCATGGTGACGAGTGAAAGGGACAAGCGCAAACAAAAACGCCGTAAACAAGGTGGCGGGTTTCCATTTCAGACAGCCAACCAAGGCCAGGCTGCCTCCCAGTCAGCCCCTCCTCCCCATCCAGATACCCCTCGAAACTTCACTTCTTCCGACCCCCTTTGCAATGGAGACAGCATACATTACCCCAGTGCAGCTTGCTGCTTTGTCCTGCCTGAACATTCATCTAAAGAACCTTTCAGTTCTGAACATATATACCGCTGGACACGGTCCTGGAGGTGCCCAGGTTAATTGCACCAGGTCACAGTGCCTACACCTGCTGCTGGCGGCTGGGCACTTAAGGGACCAGGTGTGCCCTGTGCTTATTTAGAAGCCCCACTTACTTTCTCTTACTGCTTCCTTCAGGTGAGTCTGTGGGGTTATTGTGGACTACCATAAACTTTCTGAATGATGCTCCCCTCGCTCCATTCCACCTGGTTCTGGCGTCACAGTACCATCTCTTCCAGCTATGTTGGACTCCAATCGATTGCCGACTGCTTTATGTTTTTCATTGAGGACTCTAAAAATCCTCGAGGGAGCCCCCGCTGTTACAGAGGCCGCAGTTTCTCTGGCTGTTTAATTTCTTCAAAATAAAAGCATTGATCAGCCTCCCTGTCAATCACACAACAAGATTTGTACAGCTAACCTGAAGAAGTTAGTTCAGATCTACAGGCAGTATGGGAGAGGTTACTGGTGTAGCCTATGAAAATCTATATCTATGTGTAATCTAACTAATAATTTACTACAGATGCTTATTATATTTCATACTCAAAGGCTCTGGTTTTAACTGTGATCAACATAGATTGTGTAAGAGGTATTTAAAATATATGGTACTACATCAAACGTAACATGTAAAACTACTTTGAAAAGGATGCTAGCTTCATCCAGAATTCGAAATATAAGAGAAATTAGCCTTCAATTAAGAGAAAAATAAATAGAAATATTACTACAGCATATCATAGTTGTTGGTAGCCTAACTTTAGAAACTGTAATGAAAAAAAATATTTTATATTCTCATCCTTATGTGATCATTCATGACTTCCTGTTCCACTGGGATATAAATGCAAGGTGACACATGAGTCAAACTCTGTTAGATATCTATCAGCGTGGGGGAGATCAGAGACGACAAATGAAATGAGACAAATAGTTTCTGAGCTTCGTAATTCAGGTGATGGCTAGAAAAACAGCTTCATGCTTGAAAATACCAATCTGTGCTATTAGGGCAATAATCGAGAGCTGAGATGAACCAGCATGAACACGAAGTGAACAGGAGGGTTGAGGAGGCAAAACATTCTCCAAGGATCACAAATGGAAAATTCCAGAAGTTGGTTGCTTCCTGGGGTTACAACAAGTCTGAAAAACTGCAATTAGACACCACGCGCAAGCCAACAAGCCTACGTGGAGAAAACTTCTGCTCTCGATAAACCACAAACATTAGTGCCTGGAGTTATGCTAAAATTCACTGGAATTTTGACAGAAACTGGATTCTCTGTTTAGATGAGAGCAAAATATAAGTTTTGGAAACACACATCACGGCTGGGTTTGGTGTTAAAAGAGAAAAGGTCATAGAGGAAAGCGCCTAATCCCCCACCGCGAAGTACAGTGGCAGATCTGTGATGTCATGCGGCTATTTTTCTTCCAAAAGCCCTGGGAACATTGTTAGGAGATGTGGCATCATCACAGATCAAATACCAGGAGATTTTAGTTGGAAACCTGGCTGCCTTTGCAGAGAGGTTAGACCGAGGTCACGGCTGGATCTTCCAGCAGGACCGTGATCCAAAGAATACCTCAAAATCCACATAAAAATGGCTCACTGACGAGAGAATGCAGCTTTCGCAATGGCCATCACAGCGCCGAACCCCACCGAATACCGATGGGGGGTGGCTGAGATCGAGAGTCCGTAAGTGAGGATCAGAAGTTTCCCCGAGGAGGTACAGGCAAATCCGCTGCCGCTCTTCTCCGACGTCCCCCAGTCTTACAGGAGACAGAGATTCTCTGTTTTTATCTAGCCAAAGGGAGGGCACGCACGGTACCAAAGACCGGGTTCTCAATATTAGTGACACACACCTTCAGTATGTTTTTTACCCTCAACAATCGTATCAAATTAAAACGACACAATTCCGCCACAT
The DNA here is from genome assembly GCA_026779585.1 of Mormyrus proboscirostris. Lineage (NCBI taxonomy): Eukaryota > Metazoa > Chordata > Actinopteri > Osteoglossiformes > Mormyridae > Mormyrus > Mormyrus proboscirostris. The sequence continues at coordinate 19,593,250 of JAODKF010000040.1, read as the reverse complement.
TGCTGAACACAAGCCGCGCTGTGTGTAAACCAGATCAGATCAGATGAGTGTCAGACTCAGGTCGGTCCTGTGATCCGTACTCATTTCTGTCCTCGCTCCGATTAAACGCTCATTCACAGGCACGCTAATACCACTGCTTTTCTGACGGGATTACAGGCGAGAGGCTGACACGAGCAGGCGAGCGACGCCTGTGACCGGCCCGGCTTGGTCACGGCTCATGGCGACACGGCAGATAAGGCGTCGGAAAGCGGAAATCCCCGGTTTGTTAATGGGCACCTTCCCATTCCGCCGAGCTCCATCCCCATAAATATGGCAGTCGGCAAACAAAGCAGATGGAAAATGATTAAGCTATGGAGAGTTTTCTTTGAATGGACTGGAGCTTCTTGCTTTAATTCTCTTGACAGCACAGACTGTATTTGCAATGGTAATTTACCCCAAAACCTGCCTGTCCGTCTGGACAAGGGATTTTTTATAGCACAAAGAGTATCTGTGATTTGCAAATATATGAGTCTGAATTGGTATTAATTTTGATGTAAATGGTTAATAGTTGTTTTCTGTGCGTTTTCTAAACCTATGGGGTTATGGGTTCAGCGGGTATAAACATGGACTCATAAACTGAAAGTTTCTGAGGGCCCGACTGTAGCATTTTTGAGCGATAAAAAATGTCCAGCAACATAAATAAGCGAAAGCTGAATGGCGCTTTGAGTAAAAGTAACAGCTGAAAAGTCATAAATGTTACAGTGTTCGAAATGGGCCCTTTCAGCGCTGATTTAAGCTGAGCCCCCCCCCGAGATTTGGACAGTCCACAAATCTTCAGAAATCAGGAACCGCAGGAATGTGCCGGAATGTTCCCCAGGTACAGCCTGTGGGCCTTCCCTGCAACCCCAGCAGCCTGACATTCAAAGGCCGTAACCATCGCTCCCTTCAGCGTCCCCGACTGCGGCCCCGCTCAAACTCAAAGCAGACCTTCTTTAAGCTCAACTCCACTGCACAGGTACCATCCCTGCGAGGCCAGTTCTGTGCCCAGAAGGAGCTAGGCTGTTGTTCCCTTGAGCAAGCATCTTATCCCAAATTGCTTCAACAAAATATAAGGCTTTATATTAAGGGATATCATTACACTTTGCATTTAGCTAAAAGTGGCAGGTAGCCCATGAAAACTGACATTTTTTGTGCCCCAAAGGGATCTTTTCAAGACTGATTTAAATTTAATCTCCTTCAGCCTTCAGAGTTCTGGAGAGAACTACCCACAAACTTCTACAAACCTGTAAGGCTTTAAGGCCTCAAAATAAAAATGCAGAACAATTGAAGAGACCATTGAAACTATCTAAATCAGATTTGCTTTGTGCTTGCATCTAAGGATTGCTTGTATTATTTACCTTTTTCGGCTGTGTTTTTGATATTAAAATGTTTTTTTGGTGGTAAACAAAGCTGTGTCACTTCGGACAAATATGTGAGATAAACATCATTCATCACTGTTTACTATGAAACTGCATGCATAAAAAACAGTGCAGCACCAGAGGGGGTAATCAGAGCAATACACACACTGCAGACAGGGGCTTCCAGCCACGTCATCATACACTTTTCCATTTAGGCCTTCAAACAAGCTTGGCTGACAATCACACTGTGAACAGGACCTACTTGTCAGACAATCTCTCCCTCGTTCCAGAAGATCAGTCTCACAGTCGTTAACCTATGCTTCTGTGCTTTTCATTTATACACGAGTTCTTAATCACCTTTGCGAGGTGAGGTGGAAAGTTCAGGTCCAGAAAGTTCAAATCCAGACCAAAGTTTTGGTTCAAGCAACCAGTCCTGGACCTGAACTTTCTGCCTTTGTCTACAAGTGACGGCATATAAGAACATTCCTCGGAGCTTAATGAACAAGGACCTTCTATGACACCCACTGGATATTATTTCAGTATCTGTTAAATTCCTGCTAGAAAAAAATGTTGTGGATACTGAGGTGCTTCTATAGTTCATTCTGGTTTCTATTCCCTTCTTCATCCTGCAAGAAGTAAAGTGTTGCTAATTATCTGAGCCAATGGGAAGCCTCTTTATGGTGAGCGACACATAGGTGAGGTAAGTGCAGAAGCCACCCCTTTGCGTGAATCTCTCCATCTATACGGTCAGTCACAGTCCAGGCTATAGAGAAACAGAGATCCTAGAAACCACTCTGCCATTCAGGCTGGTATCTGTCAATCATCGAGGCCCGCCCAAGTCCATAATGGGATGGCCAATCCTCTGCTCTGCAGAGACGCACCACTCTAGAAACTTGCTAATTGCTTTGGGGCTTAGTCTCTGCCCATGGGTGCCCAGACTATGTGTGCTGGCCCTCTGGACACTGCCTTTAGTGATTGGTATTTGGCTGCTGCCTTCCTCTCATTATCAAAGCGAGCTTCTCCTTGGACCTCCCGGAACTACACCCTGCTGAAAAACAAGATTTAAGGTGTGTGTGCATAAAACTAATTCTGCAGGCCACGTTCGGTGCAACGGAGGTTGTCGTCGCTGTCCGGAAATAGCTACACTAACCACGGCATCCTGTTTCTCCCCTGCCTCACAGCCGACTGCGAGCCTGGCCAGGAAGTCGAGTAGGTTGCTGGTCTTTGGCGTCACAGGAGCTTACGGGGCGTCTGGGCCACCGTGCCGGCGGAAGGGCTTTAACTGCAACTTGCGCATTGAATTTTTTTTTTAAAAAAAGTAATAATCACGACTAGAATGAAACTCAAATGGGACGTGTTTCCTTAACTTCCTTAAGAGTCACAATTCCTACGAGTTGGAGAAAAACTGGTAACTGGTAACTGGTACAGCATAGCAACCAAAACAATGGGAAGGAGGACAAATCTGTTTACACAGGAGTGGAGTCAATTCCAAGATGAAACTAATTCCAGTGGACTGAGAAGAGTACTTTCGAGCAGCCAGTGTTTATATCCATTATCTGATTTATAAGCTTTGGGGTGGGGCTAGGGTTCATCTGAGTAATGTAGCATTCGCTGTGTTTACTGAGCACACACTCGGGCCCTTTTACTAGACATCACAACTGTCATTTTCAGGATGTTCTTGTTAGAAATGGTGAGTGAAGAATATTTGTCGAGAACACAGATGTTATATTCGTAGTCTGCGGGCTATGGAGTACCAAAGAGGGGTGAGTACATAAGTACTTAAAAAGAAAGGACACTTACTGATAAAATATCCATCCATCCATAATATTTTGTAACCGCTTAACCGATAGTTTGGGTCACATATAAAACTTGAAATCAGTGAAAATGTAAACTGAAAGTGCTCCACATCACATGAGACTCCGAAACCATTTTAGGTAGGAGAGGGGGCATGCGTTTACATCTCTGAAATGACTGACAACACGTATGAGGATGGATCAGGCTTGTCTGTCATCTTGGGTCACATTCAGTGTTTTCAATCAATGGTATAACCATCCAGTCTCCCCTTCTGCAATGGTATAGTCCACAGCTAGGTACAGTGTGGCTTATGTTCAGATCCTTTCTGATTGGTGGCCTCTTTGACCTATGAGCGCAGACCACGACAAACAGATCCCTGATGACAATATTTGATAAATAAAATTGGTTATTTCTGAAACCATTAATGCAGGGGGCTGTGAGCAACGTTTTCTGTCCCGGGAGGAAACCTGCTGCAGGAATGTTATATGAATTGCTTCCGTAAATAAGGCGGAGTATAAATGGATTACAAGTTCTAAATTGGAAGGTATGGAGGTCATCTTTGATACGCAATTCCGCAAAGCGAGCTCATTGATAAAAGCAGGAGTACTGCTTTGACGTGGGCAGCCTGGGGAAGCCTGACATTCCTCAGGGCCTGGAAGACGGCACCTGGTGGGAGTGGCCGTGTCGCCTTGATAAAAACCATTAAGCAATCAGAGAGCTTTGCTGCAATTCCTCAAAAAAGAAACAAAACAAAGGAAAATGCTCTTAAAATGCTGCACTAACAGAATTATAGTTTTCTAGAGTGCAGCGGAATCACAATGAGAATGAACAGCCCTGCAAGGTTTTCCCAGAGCTCATTGCCTGGTTCCCCTTCCTGCTGGAGGTGGCAGGGGGGGGCATTGTAAAAGATTTCCACACAACTGCTTATTTCCTATATCTCACACTTCTCTTTCTCCATTATCAAGAAGGCTGTGGATTTTCCATACTCCTCTACTATTTTTACAGCCCCTGCAGTTTAGATTGGGAAAGTGGGTGAACCTGCGGTCAGGGGAAGACGCAGACTCAGGCCCGCCGGTCCCCTGGGGGTCCTCCTCGCCACTGATGCCCTCCTGTGGCTTTCTGTTGGAGGCTGCTTCGCTTAGCTGGGTCTGCCTGGCGGCCGGCTAATCGAACACAACCACGCTCAGCATCTCCAGCAGAACTCCCCTGCTAAAACGCGCAAGCAAAACAAGAGCGGCAAATACGGAGCAAAAGGCTTTGCGTAGCCCCAGAGCAGAAAAACGTACTGTATTTAAACCCAATTTTACAGACTTAAGCATATAGTAAGCCTTGTATATCTTAAAAGGATACAGAGATTAAAACACATTAGCGTACAATTCTAATGAAAGACAGAATGTTAGTTCTTTCATCGCTCTTTGTAACAAAAAGTACTTTTAATACTTAGCTCAAGATTCTCATTTAGCTCAAGTTACTGGGTAAAAACCTATGAAACCTGAATAAAATATATGGTCTTAAATTATTCTGCCGGCTGCATTATAAACTCAGAACGGTGTGATTAATGCATAATTAAGAATGACAGATTGAGCTTTTCAGGATGGGGCGATTAAGCAGAGGTTGAAGAGGTCACCAGGACTGCCAAGAAAGTGATCAGCCCAGTTTCACACCAATCTGCATAATTGATGCAGAAACATTTCGGATTCAGGTCCCGCAAATAATTTCTCTAATCCTCAATAGCATAATTCAGTATAAATATTTCACTTAACGCCAGTATAAATGTCCAGCTGCTGTAAACAAATCTGTAAAATGTATAAATGTTACAATATTAATAGAGTAAACAGATAAGTCCTTACCATCCAGAGCAGAATAAGCAGCTAGAAGACTGATGGATGGTAAACAGGTAAGGATTTAGCTATGACGCTGCAGGAGTTCTCAGTATGCCAGGCCTTGCCCACTTTCCAGCAGTAAAAGGACACATTCTGTAAAACCTTAAAGGGGCTCTATTGTGCTCACTTTTATTGATCATAATTTTAATTTTGGCGTTTGCTAGAATATATTTACATGCTTCAATGATCCAAAAACACTTTATTTTTCTCATACTGTACATCTCTGTTCACCCTCTGTGCTCTGATTGGTCAGCTTGCCCTACACCCTCTGCCCCCGTCTTGTAGTTAGCAGACAGATACGTATAGGTAGGCAGCCAATAAGGATTGTGTTACGAGGTGACCTCAGCATGTTACGGAAGTAAGGGCTGGAATTCCAATGAGGTGTTTACACATTAAGGGAAAGGGAAAACTGAAAATATGTAATAAGTCCTCGTTAAACATGTTCTTCTGCTTCTTCCGACACCCCTTGGAGAGGCTGAGTAGGTTCTCCTGTTTCCTGTAACATTCTGGGTCTGGTTCCAGGTCCAGTGCTGCTTTGCAAATTTCCCCCATGTTAACTAGGTTTTGCCTGGTCTCACTAGTTCACTCCCATAGTTCTTATACAAGGCATGTTTCCATATTTTCACTACTTCTGTTAGATTGCATGTTATGGACAGGCTCTTGTGGCCTGAGCAGAACCAAAAGGAAAAGCCATAAAGTCCAGTCACTTTGCACCAGCTCTCAGGGTTATTTTCTGGGAAGCTTGGTCAAGCAATTTACTTAAAAAAGCAGTTTCATTGCAGATCCATTTTAACTTTATTTTATCTAGTCTGTTTCCTGCTCTCTGAACCTTTAACCATTAATCCATTAATACTATGTTACAATACTGCTAGAAACCTTGTTTTGAAACTGAGTGACCCAAAGACTAATGATCTACGAATCTCTGTAGAATCAAAAAATGCCTCATACCTGTCGATTTCCACTCGGTTTTGCTAATGACCTTTAGTTCAAGATTCGGATTTTAATAAGAGACTATATTTGGAAGTTAGCAAGTGGCTTTTCAACTGGCAGTTCAAAAATACAAATCCCTTTAAAAACGTTACTGGCCTTGGAGCTACGCTGAAAGGGAAGTGACTTCATCATCTCTGACGGCCATGCCGGCGACGGGTCCATGGCCCAGAATCTCTGCTTATCTCATGGTCTCCAAGGCTGCGCTTTGATGAGCGGACTTTGAAAAGTTTTGAAGGCCGTGTGAGGTGTAAATGGGGCAGCGGGAGGGGGGGGGGGAGTGGTGGTGTTTTTGATGGGGGTGACTGTAGCGAACACAGGGGGAACAGCAGACTTTAATCGATACCACAATCATCAAAAAGTGGATTGAGGAATGTGGATTCACTTTTGGTAATAATTCCCTTAAATCCTTTCCTGTTTGCCCGTAATTAGCTGCAGATAAGCTGAGAGACACCAATTCTATGCGTGGTCACTATGTTTCAATGCTAAAAAGTGCTCCTCATCCCAGTCCATCTACACATACCAGTCACAGTTATTATCAGAAGCCATCCAAGCTGTGAAGTCACACACCACTCAAGCTGATGGCTGTGTGCTCCTCTGTTATCTTGCAGATCTGTTCATGCCAGCCATCAATAAAAGTCCCGGCTGTGGCCGAATGTGTGGCTTTTTAAGAACCTGCCTGTGCTGAACTCTCACGATGCTTTTCACATCTGTATTTCACATCTGTTTTTGTAATAAGTTCCCACCGGTTCTGCTCCATTCCCGTCTTTGGAAGGGATGACGAGTTTTGTTTTTTTTTTTCTTTCACTCTGGAAATCCATTCATCTTCTAACCACGTATTCTGGTCAGGGATGGAGGGGTCGCCAGTGGCCTGGGGCCCATCCCAGGCTGCACAGGGTACACAGTGGACAGGATGCCAGTCTATCACAAGGTACACAAACACACACACACACACACACACACACAAAGATTAGGCATCTGTTTCTTTACCTGGACTGCAGTAATTTCCATGGGCAAAACCCTAATCCCAATGGGGTCAGCCTGAACCCCTACCCAGCCCTATCCTTAACCATAGGTAACCAAACAAAATAGAAGACTTTTTACTATTTTATTTTTTTTATTATTATATTTTTATAAAATTCAGTTTCCCCATGTCGTGACCGGAAAAATGGGGGAGCGCATCCCCAGCTAAATCAAGAAATTCTGATGTAAAAATCCCACAACAATAATAATCTCGTAAAGTGAGAAGCAAACACTTAAACAGTTAAAGTTTTTGAGGCGTGAGATTCTCCATCTATTTTCGTAGTGCAGTCTGGGTGGACGGCCTGCAGCCACGTCTTTCCTGCTCATCTTTACGGTGTTTGGGACTTTACTGTGCTGATCGGCGAGGGGGGGGGGCGACCCCACCCAGACACACCTGAGCCGAGGCTAAAGCTGCTGCAAAACTGCGCACGGGGACCGAGCAAGTGATCTGCATCGAACCTCCCGACCTTCCGACCCCAGTCTAATAGCAGTCATATTGGCAGTCGGGAATATTAATGCCTAATCAATAACGAGGTTTCCTCACTGATTCTGCAGCCTTGAAGCTGCCAAATCACGGCCAAATCCTTGACGGCCTGCGCTGTCTTTACCAGAGCGAGGTTTGAGAAATTTCCCATGATGAGTCGTGCAAACAAAAAGGGTCGTTATAGCGAGTTTGGGAGACAGGGAAGCTGGCTCAGCTTAAGCGCGGCACCCGTCCTGCCCGCTGTCAGCGCCTGCCTGCTCCCAGCGCACGAGCGCGCCTGCGGGTCTATAAGCGGAGCGGGATGGTGGCTCTGATACGGGACACCCTGCAGAAGTGTCAGGTGCTCCCACGGCTTCAACTTCCCCCGGCTCTGTTCACGAGAGACACACTGTGGGAAGGTCTGTAGCCGGGATGTCATGAGAGGCCATCGGGGGGCGCCGGTGTCAGCGGGCTCCGTGACACCTACACCTCAGAGGAACTGCACAGACACAGGCAGGCTAGCACACATATTACACATGTATGCTACACGAAACTCACACACGAGCAGTGACACATACGCTATGCACACATTACCTGTATGTACACATAGTTTCTCAGTTTTAATGCCTTTATTGACTCCGCCCACCAGCAGGGAAGAATTGACATCAGACGCAAAGTTATGGCACTATGCAGATCTTTTTAAAAGTTGTTTATAAAGTTGTGGGGACGTCCTGACAGCATTTATCTCATACCCATTTCACTCAGTGGGCTAGGATTGTGTGCGTATATTTGGAAGTTCGCAGTTCAAATCCCTGGTTCTGCAGAGTGATTTCTCCATCTGGCCCTTAACCCCCAATTGCTCCAGGGATTGGCTGCATTCTCAGTTGCACAGTCTGCTAAATAAATGCAAGTATGTATGCTACAAGACAGAAGTATGCACTCACCATCGGTAAGCCAGCTGCCCTGACACATGCGGTATTTTCCCATTACAGCGTTTTCTACTTAATAAAACCATTCCAGATTTTTTTTCCAACATCAGGGCATGAAATGTGACTCATGCTCGATTAGTCACATGACCCACTAGACATACATGACCCAGAAATCCTGGTGCCGGTGCCAGGAGGCCCACTCCTCTAGTTACAGAACTGGCTTGTCCGCATAGCAGGCCCGGGCACCTGAGTGAGGGCAACACATCGGCTGTCAGCCTCAAACTGTTGGCCGAGATTAATGGGGCCGTTTCACCCTGCCATTAGATCCCCCCGTACTTAGGTCTTGGTGGTGATGGTTCCCTTTATAGCACGACGCTGGAGCGCAGTCAGTGTGTGAATGCGTGTGCGTGCCTTTCCCAGCGTGTGTGCACGTTCACATATCGCTTAGATCCCAGATATCACCTTTCATCTCAAGTGAAGTGACGCAGGAGGCGAACCCGTGTCAGGATAGCAGCATGCAGACACATTTCCACCCACACTTCCACTTCAGCTGCCTTCAGTTTCCCACCATGACAGGTGTGTTTTGTTTTGTTCTGACCCAAGAACTATCTGCTTCATCAGAGTCCTCCAAACCACAGCCGTTTAACCTTTTCCACACTGATTCCCCTCTCAGTTGACAAACAGACAATTACTGCCTGCCCTCCTCTCTCTTAAACGAAGTCTGCCTCAATAGCCCAGCGTCAAAACCCTCCACAAGATGGATGCATTCTCAAATTCACTATCTTTCTGATCAAGCCTTCAAGCACTGGACATATTGGAAACAGGACTTAGATTCTATATACAAGGGACCATTTCTCATATGTATGGGTTTACGGCATACACTGTGAGTGCTGTCCTCATTTTTTGTATGCAATTCCTGTAGCAATAGGATTGGCAAAATGCATGATATTAGTTTCCAACATTTAGATCTCGGATTTCTGTTTCAGCTCAACTATCATCACCACAGGACTTTCACGGCCTTTGTGAGTAACAGTCCAGGCTGATGGTACACTGTACAGTGTAGTCTATGTCTTTCAATGTACTCATCTTCTTTGCCTTCTTTATAACCACCGTGATGCAAGAAATTCATGATGTCAGAAGGACAACAAGTGCCAAAGAAGGAAACTAGAAACTGATGTATAGACATTTGAGAATCCCTCTGAAATGACTCTCTGTCGATTTTCTCCCCAAGAGTGTGCCCTACACTGAGAAGTGTCCTGATTGGCCAACCTCTAGGCGCATATCTGCAGCCGTCGCTCTTCAGTCATTAGCCACATGCACAGGTGGGCTGGGCCAGGGGGAGGAGCAAAGGAGGATGACACATACCTGGAAAAAAAGAATGAGAAAGAAAACATCAGCTGATATCCCACCTCGCTCACCATTACAGCAGCACTGATGTTCCGACTCTGCTCTTTATTAATTATTCACGTTCACAGATACCGGATGACTGACTTCTGTACATTCCCATAAAGAAATTGATTGGGGATGGATTGTTTACTGTTCCGAAGAGAACATAAAGGCTACAACAGGGGTCCTGTTTCACGGCCGGGCAGGTAACACGCTCCTAAACAGGCTGCGTACTCCAACACTGCCAGATCGATGGAGGGTAAAGGGTTAAAGTCCCGAGCATTGCCAGGCTGGACGCGAAACCCCTGGGAACCCCTGGGCTTTCCTTCCCCACGTGAACAAACGGACATGTTGGGTACGGGGGCTGGCAGAGATGGCTAAATGCAATCTCACAATGCAGGGCTCTGTCGACAAATAACAGAGTTGCATTTCTTGTGCTCTGTTGGGGTAAAGCCTGTGCAGGCAAGCAGGGCATGCCCGTGCTCCGAGCCGAGCTGGGTCAAACCGGTTCTCCGGGTGCCCCCTAGCCCCCAGAACTAACGAAGCTTACACAGATGGCTTTGCGCCTGCAAACTGGTCAACCATGCTTCGCTCACATACCTACTGCATGAAACTCCACGCCAAGCTCAACGACCCCCCTAGGGTCTGAGGTGGTACCTTTTAGCTTTCCATACGACTATATTCCGTCTCCCTCCCTTTCTGTCCACAGCCGTGCCAGTCCAGGGTGAACCTTAGTCACAACCCTTCCTCTAACTGAATGCCCAGGGTGGGCACCATCACTGTTACTTATGAGAAGTAAATAAGCATGTAGGTAATGAGTAAGCCTCAACATAAGTCAACATTGTGAGAACAGGTTTGGCTCTTTAACCAAAACACCACCAGGTGGCTGAGGGATGGACCCCGTAAAAGCTTGTCTGAATTACCTCGTTGTGTGCCGAGAGGAGATTCTGACTCACGGAACTGGCACTTGAAGCAGCAATCTAATTACGAGGGTGTCAGTCCCTTGGAACAGTCCTTATGTCAACATTAGGCTGATGGAATCTTATTTTCAGACTTTCTTTAACATCTCATCAGTCCCTTTCACCTGCATTTTTGCAGCTGGTTTTATTGCGTTGATTTTCTTGGTTTATGACTTGTAAATTCTGGCGTAATTTTTACTGTTTGTTTTTCTTCATTTATTTTATTTAATGCATTGTTTTACCGAACTGTAAGAGAAGCACTATACCATTTATTGTTTATTGCTAACAACAACAGCGATAGTGAGGACGATGATGATTATAATAATGATGATGATGATGAATGATGAGGATGAGGATGATGATGATGAGGATGATGATGATGAGGATGCAATTTACATTTTCAGTTTTACATACTTAAGGCGGCTGGCTTCTTTGACGAAATACTTCAGACTGAATAATCATTAATTCACCTCCTGGGGCCTGAAGCCACAAGTCGCACAGATCCACCTTACTGACTAGCGCACAGATCTTAAACACGGTGATGGCCGTGGGCGCCGTGATCAAAATCGGCAAACGGGCTCCCTTTCAGCTCTGATGTCGGCCCACCGGTCCACAGAACCCACAACCTGTTACTGCTCATCTCTGAATTGGTCATCTGGCAGTGACGGCCCTCCGGTGATGCGTATCACAGAGGCTGTCCTTCACGACACCTAACGGACGTGTCATTATGGTATCCCAGGGCCACAAGCAAACCACTTCAAAGCAAAGTGCTCTGAAATGGACCACAGTGACAATCACGGCACCGCTGTGACCCCTACAATGATCTGCTGCAGCAGTCATTGATTTTTCCCTTTTCATTAACATCCGTGGACCTTGGTTACATCAGCAGCTTGGAGACGGGCAATATAATTATAATTAATTCTGAGAGCAGGATGCAGAATTCATCTTTCCCGTCTGTCAATCTATCTGCCCCCATGCTTAGCCTGTTTCACAAACCTTCTACTTCATGTGCACGTCCATCCTCGAATGCCTGTTTCAGGATGCCATGGGCCTTTGCTCTCGTGACAGCCGCTGCCCGGGTGAATGCGCGTGTTGAGATCGGAAATCAGCCACATTTCTTCGGAATTGGCGAGTCTGACATATCCTGTTCTATGGCTAATTCCCCTGGTAAACCTGCAGTCGATTTTCTGCGAGTCATTGTGTGTTAAAAATGTAAAATATAAACTCAATGAATTGAACTGAATGAATGTGTTTTCTAAAAAAAAAAAAAAAAAAAGTTTCTTTGAAATTGATGAGAGGATTGATCGCGGGCAGCCCAAGAAAACTGAAAAGCCACAACAAAACAATGGATTTAAACGCAACACCCATGGAGATGCAATGCTTGTGTCAGACAGATGAGGTCTGTGCAGGGTGTTGGCTGTGGGATGTGTCCAACAATTAATTAATTCAGGCAGGTTCTTTTTCTCAGCAGGGAGATTCGGGGTGTATGACAGCAGAGCAAATCAAAAAAAGTCATGCGTTAAATATTGGCCATAGCGGCGCATTACAGAATGAGAGTATTAATATGGCCATGCTGTCGTTGTATGTAATGAGAATTCTCAAACTGTTCCGCGATAGATCCGTATATCACCACAATGGGTGATTCGTTTACTGGACAACGGAGGTATTTCAGAAATCCATGTCTGAAAATCAATTGGGATTATCTGACTCGCTGTTCAGCCCCATCAAAGTCGCTGATTTAAAAGGCATCAACACAAAAGTGTAGTGGCGGTTGACCTATTATAGTCAGGTCATAATACATTGGGTACAAGTGGATCAGCCCAAACCATAAAGGGAAAAAGATGGATCATTTATCACAGGTACAGGCCGAATAGTTCTTTCAAATGGTATTAGTCTAGTTGCCTGTACTGGAAGTGCGTGAATGGGAATCTAGTTAAATTCACCCCATACAGCTCTGGCTGAGAGCGTGTGGCCTGGAGTTTGATAAGGAAATGTAATATTTCTTCTCAGGAGAAGCTTCAGATGACAATCCGCACTGCTTTAACAGAGGACAAAGAGGTCAGGGCCCTTTACTACCTGCGACTGACTGTCACTGTCATACGTCGTCTTCAGCGGTGGGAGGATTTAAAGTAAAATGCACCTTGAAGTGCCAGGTTCCAGGTATACGCAGTGGAGATGTTATCGACAGTTTCACTTGTGCCACGAGATGGCCGATAAAGAACAGGCCTGATAAAACATAGCACCCCGTGGATAACATCTTGGCTCTCGAGCCAGTTGCCAAGCTTCAGAAAGAGCTGTCCCTTGCCGTCTGCCTGAAACACCCAGAGCTGAATGTACTGGGGAGTGCACACACTGCCTACATACCCTGGGGGGCTCGTAAGGAGCACTGAGATGTTTCCGGAGGAGCCAGCTGGCCCTGACCACAAAAATATCTCCTTTTAACCAGGTCATAGCCACCCCAGCCAATCAATGCTCAGGAGTCACCTCAATAGGCTCCACCCCCTAGTAACCCCCCCCCCCACACACACACACACACACCTTCCCCAGTAGCAGCAAGTCTGTAATGAGGACGAGGAATCATCATGACAAGAAGGAAACTGATTGCTAATAAGGTTGACGGATTCGGAAGGGCAAGACAGGTGGCCAACAATCACATAATGACACAGCAGCATACTACATATACTAAGTATGCAAGCGATCAAATCACCACATCTGTAAACTGCATGAATTAAAAAAGGAAAGGAAAGCATGAGTCTATATAAGGAGCACAAACCGCCCATCCCTTCGGCTACAAGCAACACTGAATGAAATGATATAATTACCATTAATAATTACTATGATGATCACTGTTAACAAATAGAAAAAAATCTAAATATGTAACACATTTTTTTTATGGCTGCTTATATTCAGAGACACTTCAAATGGTGTTTACAGTATATAAATAAGAGAGGCGGTCATGATCATAACTAAGCTAATAGAGTGTGAGAGTCAAAATACAATTAGATCAGCGCAAACAGAGCTATCATAAAATATGAACATGTATATATGATTGCAAGCGTTATTTAATTATGGGGTACAAAGTAGGGTAGGTGTTACATGTATCACAGAGCTGCCAGTATGAATGGGCATTTTCCCTTTGGATATACAAGTATGTAGCTATAAAATTTCGCACGAAGGAATGGATGAGTGAAGCTCATGCTGCCTCAGACAACAAATAGATGCCGGTGGTCTCAAATGTGACCTCATGTCCCACCCTTGTTAGTCAGTCAGGATTGACGGCGATGACCTCACACTCACACCCTGCAACTGGCCAATCATAGGTGTCATTGGATGTCTGTATGGACACAGGCAGTCCCGGTTTGCCCCAGTCCAACGGAAAACATTCAGACCACTAGGGGGAGATATAAAATGCTTGATGCCCAACCTGATGGCAGCAGTCGTACTGCTTGGGAGTGACAGTGTCACCGCGCATATGCAATAAAACAGACAATTGACCTCTAAGAAATATAAATTTCAAAGAAAAAATGTTGGCCTGCCCAAGAAAAATTAAGTAAATCCAACACAATGTCAACAACAGCAAATCATTTCCTGGATGCTCATCCCTTGCTTATTTTAATAGCTGAACATCTAGAAGTGTAAGGCAACTCTCGAAACTAAATGAGACAGGAAACATGTCAGACTGTCAAAATGACGGTTGAATGGCCATGGATTCAGCAGCTGCAGTGGGGGCCTTACGCCGGCGGGTTTATCACTGAGAGTTACAGCCGTGTTAGTCACCATTCTCGGACTCTGAACGCCATTCGCAAATGACTACACAGAGCAGGCTTCTTTCGTCAACACCTTAAAAAAAGCTCAAAAAATATGTTCCTGTGTTGGACATATGGTACATTACAGAAGAACAAAACAGAGCAAGACAGGAAAAAGCACCATATGCAAGCTATGCTAACATCATATGTTCAGATTGGAAAAGGGGGCTTTGGCCTTATTACAGTGACAAGCAGTGATGGGAGTAATGAGGCTGTGGATCCATAGTGGGCGGGATTTACTAAGTGGAGCCAATGTCTGTCATGCAGCCAATAGAGCAGCCAATCGGAAGTGAGTTAAACCAGTGATTGACAGCGCCTATAATCTAGGCAATAATGCCCACAGTGGGTACCAAAGCTTCATCTCTTTCCTCACCTGTGCCATGATTGCAGCCCAGTCCTCATGCCAAAACTTCTCCTGCCGTTGCGGTGAGTACGGCGGGGGAAGGCGGAGCGGCGCGGGAGGAAGGAGCAGGGTTGGGGGATTTTGCAATGCTAACAGAGCTACTCTTCAGTGGCCAATTAGGAGTCTGGTTCCAGTCGGTGGATTTTAAAAGCTTCTGGGTCCCAGGCTAGTCCATGAGACGCAGTGACTCCCCATCTGTGGACTCTACCGAAGGCGCTGAGCAGCTCACAGCAGGTAGTGGAGGGATTAAGGGATAATTAAAGACTGCACTGAGTTATACAAATATGCAGTGAGCTCTACAATTTCCCTTAAACAGGTTTTCTGATGAATCTGATATTAATATCATTATCCCATCTATCCGCTGATCCAGTACAGGGTGGCAAGATGGTCACTATCAAAACGCAAAATGCATAATGTAAAATATTAGTATTGTTTAAGGATAATAATAATAAGATGCGATGCAATGCGCTGACAGTCCGTTCCAGCATTAGGGGGCCTGGAGCAGAGCAGGAAGCCCAGGGGCCACACCTGTCAGACTTCCCAAGGCTGGCGCGCCATGTCCTCACGCACAGGGCCCCGAGCTGGCACTGGAGCTGGCACTGGAGAGCACGTCGGAGCTAATTAACTTGCCGTCCTGAATGAGCTGCCGTGTGCAAACGAGCGCGGCGTGTCAGAACAATATGCAAATCGGGCCGCGGTGCCGCTGCCCGGAATCACAATATAAACAGCAGAGAGCCGGAATGCCAAATGCGTGCAGCCCCACACGCCAAGGGAAAGCCGACAGCCGCTGGACCGCGCCGCGTTTCCGTATCTCCGGCACCGAGGAGGGGTTCGACTGACAACGCAGCTGAGCGGATCGTCGGCAAGCTTATAAATAACGATACATGAGGGATGGTGACACCGCAGTGACCCCCGGGAGAAGGTCGCGAAGCAAAACGGCCAATAACAGCAGCCGCCTGGCTAGAAGGTTGCAGTTGGTCTGATGTCTTCGGTCGTTGGTCAAGGGAGGCAGGGGGGGACTCGGGGCATGGGGAAACCCAGACTCTCAGGTGGAGTGTGTAAAGCCAGTATCAGCATCGTGGGAAGATGATATCATCAGCAATATAGAACGCCGCCCTTCGGCACCCATGAGGATGATATTTGAATGTTACATTTTATCTTGCGCTTTTCAAGACACCCAAAGTGCTTTACAGAACCACTTCAACCCCCGCCACTGTGTAGCCCCCACCTGGATGATGCGACGGCAGCCATTCTGCACCAGAACACCGACCACACAGTAGTTCAGGTGGTCAGGTGGAACAAGAGAGAATTCACCAGCTAGATATAGGGGATGATTAAGACCACGGTGGGAAATTTTAGCCAGGACATCTGGGTACCACTCCAACTCTTTCGAAGGATGCCCTCAGTGAGTCAGGACCTTGGTTTTACATCTCATCCAAATGACGGAACCATTTTTACAGCACAGTGTCCCCATCACTGCACTGTGGCACTGGGATACGCACAGACCACAGGATGGGCTACCAGTTGGCCACAATAACATCTCTCCTAGCAGCAACTCATATTGGCCTGGTTGGTCTCACATCCAAGTACTGGTCAGGCCCAATGAAGATAATAATAATGTTGGTGATCATGATGAAAAAATACATTTAAAAGGTAATCCTGTGGTCTGTTGATTTAGTTTAAAAGGCTGGCTGTATTAAATAAATGGAAGCTCATGTTTAAAAATGAGGGCGTTTAATTGGGTCCTGCTTGCCTTAAGAGCAAGGCTGGACTGGTATTCTGCCACACCGGGCATTTTCCCGTGGTCTTGCAAATGTATTTTGGGGAACCCCAAATTCTAAGGCCGACATTTAATCCCAGTCCAGCCCTGCTTAAGACCAACAGTCTTCATGCAGTTTCTCTTGTTCTCTTCCTTTTTGGACTGGGGAGGGAATATTTGATTTCATATCTGTACTCCATTAACGGCCACGTGCGACGGGCCGCTGGAATGGCCGTGTTCGGTTCTGCGGCTAATCACCGCTGAAGGCCTGACGGCACGGCGCACAGAACGCAGCGCTAATGGAGCTCCCGGCAGGAGGCCGCGCTTTGATCAGGAGCGGGCACGGGGCTGCAGAGACAGCGGACGAGCAAGCGTGTCCCCAGGGTCCCCAGAGACGGTATTATTCGCTCGGTTTGAACAACATGCAGACAGTAGCCTCGCTAGCATCCGGCTGTAAGCCTGGAATAGATACAAATGGGCAGAAGCGAGAAGAACCATGTCAGCGTCATGATCCACTGTAGAAGATCTGAGTGGTGCAGTGGCATTAATGTATGTTCCCCGTTAAAGTGGCGCTGGCAGGCAGCGAGGGGAGCCGGCCGGCGCATGGAACCTTCCCCCAAACAGCCGCGGGCACAGAAGCAAGGAGCACTTGATGCAAATTTAAATCCTCATCAACAGGAAGGTGCCGGACAGTGAGCAGGTCAGTCTGCTGGAGGAAACCCCCTGAGAGAGTCGTGTGGATGCTAAAAACAGATTGGAGAAACCCCCCCCCCCCCCCCCAACTATCGCCAGCGCAAGGGGGACTTTCCTTGCCCAGCCGGACCCGGTGGTACCCTGGGTCAGCTGCCGAAATCCAGACCGGGGCTCCTTAAATAGCCCACGCTGAGAACTGCAAAGCGAGCTGTCAGGTGTGGAGCTTCAGCCAGAGCTTCAGCCGGCGTTAGCTGCGTCCGTCGTGCAATTCTTGTTAAGATGGAGGGAAGCCGACGAGGGTTAGAGCAAGAAGCTGCCTTTTATTCCAGGGCTGCTCATCAGCCATGAATGAAGATCTAAGTGAAGATGGCCTGTCAGTCTGGGCTGGCTCCCCCTGCCGCTTACCTGGCTGTAGAAGCCCCTGCTATTGTCATTCAGGGGTGGGGAACCCAGACTGTACAGTCTCTGCTCTTTCTTCTATCTCTGATATTGAACACAACTGAGCACCAGAGCGGAACCGGAGTGATACGGGAACATCATGTTCTGAGTGCTCAGGGATCCCACTGCAAACTATCGCATGTATATTAAAATGCCTCACCTACAAAACGCACACGGGAGCATGCGCAAAGACGCACGCACACACCCCTGCGAGTGCCCCAATCCGCTCGTCAGACATCCCACGGCCTGCGTGATCCCCGCCGTGCTGCTGTTCACCAAATGAACAGTGAGACGCGTGAAATGCGTGCAGATGGCGGCTGCGTCTCGCAAACGAACATACGAAGGGGGCAATGTACCTAATTATTCAGGAGTCACTGTAGCTGCTTTTGTCAATTTAGCTCCATTCCAAAACAAATATGGCACATTCACCAGGGTGGAAAATGCTTTATGAATATTGCATTGTGATTAAAAAACCTGGCATGACACCAGTTATTTATTAACGGGCTTGACTTGATTTATTAATAGTACACACTTTCAGCAGAGCATAATTGGGCCCTTCCATAATTAAAGAGAATCTCCAGTCTGTCAGTCAGATCTAAATCCAGTTGGGGGCATTAAAAATAAATGCAGCACTTTTGAACTGATGCTGTAATCACGGGTCTTTAAAGTGACCCTTAGGTTTTATGGCATTACATTTTCTTTTCAAAGTATAGCGAAGGTAGGAGGAAAGGAAATTCTGATACCGAAATTACTATACTAACCATACATGATACGTGGAATATTATCAGGGAAACAGAAGCGTTAAAGCGCTGCATGTGTAATAAGCAAAACACAGCTACGTTTTATTACTTGATGGAATTAAAGTGTTGCATTTTGCCAATGAGCTTCGTTTATCAATTTTTACATCTTTAGGTATATGGTGCTATGAACTAAAGAGGTGGCTTGCATATTCAATTATGTTTCCTTCTGAAGAATTACTTATTAAATGCTGCTGATTTTCATTAATAAAATCAGTTTCCTGGAACATAAACCTTAAACACTTAAGGAGAGATCATTTTTGCTTTCACTATAACTAGGAAAACACTCATAAACAATAATCCTTCCTGAGACATTTTCAATCAGTTATGTAACGTGTTCCCGATTGGTTTGGCCGCTCATTAAATATTTAATTAGGAAATCCTTCTGGTAACACTGAATAAATTCTCCCACCGTGACAGCTCTGAAGACTATGGAGAGGAGACAGACAGCTTCATAAACGGGATGACGGGTTGGGGGCGGTCCTGTCGCTACGACGGACACTTCAAGACGAGATGAAAGACAAACAGTTTGCATAAGTTATTCACAGCTGGGCAATTATGTGGACGGCTGATTACAAAACCTAAACAAAGGCCCTACAGAGAATATTCTATTGTACGGTGTCCTTCAAACCATTCACTTTAATTGAAGAAGGCTGACACCCTTCAGAGTAAAATATGGACAGATTAAATAAGGCAATCAGTGTCTAAATAGGTCTGTTGTGATAATCACACAATGATCTCCCAAATGGAATTACAACGTGACCAGTTTTCCCTGGAGGATTTGGTCCTTTGTGTGTGAAAGAGCATTCAAACACTGCAGTCTCTGAGCAGGCATCCCAATGTCCGGTCAACGCGCACGCATAAAAACACAGTGTGCGAAACGCAAGATTCGATCTGGGTTATGATATGTCGAGCTTCCGTTAAGTGCTGGATCGTTGCACCACTTCACAGTGGCATAAAACAAACGCTCTTTGGCCCATGATTTTATTAATATGTGTATATTTCAATATCTAGTAGAGCCTGTGATGGCCGACAAAATAGTTGGTCAAATTTCGCCGAGCTCATCCTTGGTTTTTATTGCCTGTGGATCCTCACCTGTTAGCTTAGCATTTCTGGCTTGGCTATGGATGGTGGCTCTGTGACTGTAAGCAGCCTTGTGCACAGGGAGTCTCATTATCTGTGTTGAGGCAGTATCCACAGGTATCTCAGGTCAGACCGGTTTGTACCAACCCTGTGGAATGAGATTTATTTCTGCAGATCCACTGAATGACTGTGAAATGAGTACGAAACTCCTTGTTCTCTTACCATGAAGATAAAACCCTTTAAACGGTTTGTGATTCCTCTCTTATTATTATCAGTAATGTTTTTTTGAAGTTTTATGTCCTGTTTCAGCTGCACCATCATAAACATTTTCCTGCTGAACCCATGTGTATTTTTTATGTCTTCCACCAAATTTTTGCTTAACTGCATATAATTAAATATGACACCGTTTGCAGTTCAAACTGCAGGGGGAGCCATACTGTAGTGGTAGCTGTAATTTCTGCGTGAACTGGTCAGGGGCACGTTTCCCAAAAGCAAGTTATTATACCCATGCAACTGAACAGTTCTAACTATGTAATCTGTTAAGGGGAGTATTTGGGAAACGTACCCCTGCTCACTGACAATTTTTGTACAAAGGTACAACGGAAAAGCCTTCCTGAGGTCTGAATGTTCGTAGATACCTGTTACCAAGGGTTACCACTAACACTTTCTGTATGCTTTCAGGCACTAAAAAAGGTTGTTTTAAAAATACCATGACTTTTGGCCCATTAATAATTGGAGTCAGCACTAAAGTATACTGTAAAACGTGTAAGTAGTGAACTCCGGAGGTGCCCAGGCGGACACTAGGAAGCTGACATTAACAGCTTACACTTTCTCCAGGTTCTGCCAAACCAGCAGGCCAAATGGGAAAAAGATTCGGTGCAGCTTCTCATTGATGGAATCTGGCTTTACGATTGGCCCCATTAATCAGCTACAATACTTAAGAGCAACAGACGGGGAAACCTGATTGGCCAGATTCTTTCAGCATAAACATAGTGATAAAACTCATTTGGGTGTGAAGGCGTGCATTGTGGATGTGCTCCCCCATTTTTCCGGTCACCACATGGGGAAACTGAATTTTATAAAAATATAATTTAGTTAAATTAAATTAAAATAGTCTTTTTGTCTTTATGATATTGGGCTTTGGGAAACTGGAAATCTTCTTACCTCCAAAGTGAATTTTTCAATATGCTTTCCATATTGTAAGTAACTCATTCAATAGACAAAATTTCTTCAAAAAGGTTTGTTCAAAGAGGTCGTACATTTGCTGATGCTGTCTTTTGCGTCAGACATATGAGAAATTCTATACATAGTTTAAAATGAAAAAAAAAGGATAATGCAGAGAATTATGAACTACAGAAATAAATTGTACATGGTTCAATTAGTTTTTAAATTCCTGGTTTAACCCACAAAAAGGATTTCTTATTTATTTTTTTGCTTGTTGGGTCGTTGTGTTTTTCCTCAATCCCTGTGGTTCCCTCAGGCAGCTCTTTGATTACAACCCCTCGTCCAAGACAATCCTCTCCCACAGTTTTGAATTTTTAATCTGTCCCCTTTAGAATTGAACAGTTCAAGGCCACATCTGAATCTCTCTTTTTTAAAAAAAAAAAAAAAAATCTGAATAAGTCTTTGTAAATGCAACGCTGTGCCATTCTAACGCCGTTTCCAAGCATAACATCGGCAAAGTTGTCAAGGGAAGATTTGCTAAGGAGCTGAAGGCCTCGTTCAGTCATAAATATTGAATTTCAGTGACTGCTTGCAATGCATTATGGGGGAAGATTGCCCCACAGCATAGTCACGGTGCCACTCAGTCCTGAAAAAACAAAGATTCTTAATTTTGTTATTCTTCCGAATGATGTCCGCTGACTAATAGAGAGAGTGTTTGATTAAAGATGGCCAGCGTCTTCATTACTGTGATTGTAGGGATGGTGGTGATGAGCTTCTAAGGAGGCCTCATAAAGAGCTTTGAGGAGCATCACCATTCCTTCTTCTTCTCTGGGCACTTCCTCGAGAGAGAGCGAGCCAGTCTTTCCAATAATGGATCCGACAGTTCTGGCAGAGGACATATAATCCCTAGGATGGGTGGACTGGAAATAATTAGCTATATGCTGGGCTATGTGTGACCCCTCAGCAATCCAGGACGATTCACCCAACTGTGAAATGGTTCCATTTGCATTTATGACCCAATAAGAACTAATCCTCACCTGCTTCACCCAAGGAAACCCTTTCGATCTCATTTTCGAGTTTTAAGTTCAGCACTCAAGTGTTCATTTAAAATAGTAGGATTCTAATCATCATTTGCGTAATAAGTGTTAGTTATTTCATACCTGGCAGTCTGTTTTACATCAGTACACACGTTGATGATGGAACCCAGCAGGCAAATACAAAATAAACCTTCGATGTGTTGCAGCAGTTTATAACTCCATAGACGAACATCATTGGGCCCTGAGTAATGAAAACAATTAGCTGCTCTAATTACAGCACTATATCACTCTTCAATGTGCTGCCAAACAAATACTGTAATACCATTTAAAGCTCACCCCTCACCCTATATAAACATCTCTGACAGACCAATCAACATCCATCCTATCTTTTCATTTGAGATCTTCACAAATGCTTTGAATGTGTCAACTGTTATTACAAAAGTGGTTGGCTAACTACGCTAAAGGATTAACAAGCCGTTTAGCATGAAATCTGCCTTAATGTGTAGTGTTCTCTTTCGTTGTTACACAAATCTTTTGGACTATAAAACACCTTTCTGCACCATAAAGTGATAGAAGGGTAGAGAGTCAATTGATTTAACAAGTCAATCAAGGAGGGAAAGAGTTAAGAGACAGAGGCAGCCACAAGATGCAATGAAACAATGTGTTGTGTATCTGTAGTGACCACATGGCTTGGTTAATGCTACTCAAAGCTTCCACGCAAGTCTGCTGAGATACAGAGCTTGACAGAAAAAATTAAGATGTCTGTTATGAAATGTGGAGAGCGGCCTGTTTCTTTGCAACAGTCAAACTGAGAGGGTGAAAACAGAATACGAAGGTACAGAGATGAGTGAACGCACGAGTATCACCCTATTTTAGCCTCACCTCAAAGAGTCCCTTACACTGAGTCAATTGCCCACTGCATACTGATAACTACTTCTAGACTACTGCTGAATCATCAAAATCATAAACATCGTCATTGTTTTGGACCCATCCGATCTTCTTACCTGCAGTGACTTGAAACGTCATATAACCATCTATCTTATTCCTTATTGCTTATCTAGTACAAGTTGACGGTGTATCTGGAGCCTATCCCAGAATGCTCATGGCACGAGGCAGAGCAGGGCTGCCAACTCTCATGCATCTGGCATGACACTCATGCTTTCAGACACTCTGCTCATGCAAGAAATCCTACAGCAAATCTATATTATTCCATTATAAACCAAAGATTGGCTACATCAAAAGCGTTGGAGTAGTTTGCAAACCCTACAGACTATTTACAAGGTAATAAAACTGTTACATATATGTAAAGGCATGTGCATGTGTGTGCAGACTTGTCTCGAATTGAAAGTCTCACACCAGCCAGCTGAACAAACTTGGCGACCCTGAGGCAGGGGGTGCCAGTCCGTTCCAGGGCAGGCGTTCACACACTATAGGCTATGGGCTAATTAGAGACACCAGTTTACCTTAACTGCATGGTGTCATACTGGGGTAGGACTCCACGGCGTTTCAATACTGAACACAGCCGGAATGGCGCTTTGGTCATCGTGAACCGATCGACATGGCGTCCCCGGAGGGCCTTAACAGGGCGGAAAGCCGTGAGGCAGCAGCACAGTGGAAATGCTCAGTATGAGGGAACGTACGTGCTCTGGGAGCTGAATAAACACCCTGCGAGTGGAAATGACCACCGTATGAGTGGGTAAGGATTTACCATAGGTTCGCAACATGGGCAGACGGGACATTAGCAGGGCACTGCAGTCAGAAATTTCAGCCAGAGGTCAGGCCTGAATTTGAAGAACAGCAGCGGGATGGTGCATGAATGGCAGACGAATTGCTTATGCATGGCATGTTAATAATCCTTCAATGGAACCGAATTACGTTGCCCACAAAGCAGCGATAGCTATGGAAGCAATCAAATGTGACTACGAGATAATGAGAGCTGTCGCCGGGGGGGCCGGGCTGTACGGCGTCTTAAGTGCCCCCCCCCCATGGTCAGGTGCTGGCGTTACTTCCTGTCTGCGGCCAGAATTAACGTTTCCAAAAACAGAAGGGCTGGAAGTCTGTGCATTGCCTTCGTTTCTCACTTGGTAGCTAAACCAATTCAGAGACCGTAAGACCATACGGCTGGAGTTACTAGCTTCCGTATACAGTATTACATAAGAGGAGTGCGACTGGATGCTAATGTCCTGTATCTACTGTGCATATATATGGGCAGCATATATAAATGTATATTAAATATTCATATATTTTATATATCGAACGTAAATAGATATACATTACATATAAAATGAACAGCATATACATCAAGCAGGGCTACTGTACATATACATATAAGCAATACATATAAATGCATATTAAATATTCATATATTTTACGCATCAGACTGAAATAAATATACTGTATCTGTATAATAAACAGTACATATATATATCAAGCAGGGCTGT
The DNA here is from genome assembly GCA_026779585.1 of Mormyrus proboscirostris. Lineage (NCBI taxonomy): Eukaryota > Metazoa > Chordata > Actinopteri > Osteoglossiformes > Mormyridae > Mormyrus > Mormyrus proboscirostris. Next base: position 19,568,829 of record JAODKF010000040.1, on the reverse strand, counting down.
TTAATCCTGGGTGCCATAGCCCATACCACAAATGATGATCACATCTTTTTCCGGGGAGGGCCCCCTCTCGAATATTTTTGGCACCGACCTTTTTCACGTTGCGTAAGTGGGATGATATCGGGTAAGTAGCAAAATATCTGTAACTGCTCTACAGACTAGCAGGGGTCACAGACCCCCGGCTGACAAACCCACAATTTAAAGGGTCCCCCAATGGCCCCCGGTGTCCCCCAATGGCCCCCGGTGTGCTCCGGTGTGCCCCTTGATGGCAGCTGCCCGTATACATTGTCAGATGCATTTCCACTTTTGCCAGTGGTTCTCAACCTTTTTTGCACCGTGACCCCATTTTTACCATGGCAGCTGTATAGGTTTAAATTAATGCTGTGATCAAGCGTGTGGTGCACGCCGCAGTTTATGTCAATCAATGCCTATTGCAGAAATATGACTGGATGTGCCAGTGAATTTTCAATTAAGCATCTGTGGTTTGGCTTCTTGGATTGGTTGAGTATTCATGTTTTGTGCTAGTTGCAGACCCAAGACCCTTTCAAATAGGTAAATTCTAGGATTGGGGCTCGTGTTGCGACTCATGGGTTAGGAATCACTGCAATATACAATGTACTGAATGAATATCCATCCATTTTCCGAAACCGCTTATCCTATGGGGGGGGGAGAGGTAACTCCAATTAGTCTTGGCATGTTTTTGGACTGTGAGGGGAAAACAGAGTACCCTGAGAAAACCCCATGGTGACACAGGGAGAACATGCAAACTCCACGCACATGGAACCCTGGCAGAGACTCGAACCCAGATCCCAGAGGGGTGAGGTGACAGTGCACCACCATGCCACCTCCCCTGAATGCATATATATTCAGCATATTGATTTTACACATAAATACAAAGTTTTCTAAGGGTCATGGCCTGTGGGTAGATGGCACCCCAGTTTATGGCCCTTATCCTCACATGAAAAGTAGCAAGTTGAAAACTTTCTATGAAACCCCATCAGAGCTCCCTAGGGGTGGGGGGGGGGGCATTTAATTATTAACGAGGCCTCTTGAATTAGCATGGAGAGCGTGTTCATAGGGCCGTTCCCTTCCTGGCAGAAGCGGCCCCCTTATTTAGCTGACAGCTCATTGGGATGAAGAAAAAAACAACAATGCAGCTCAACACCGAGCGGGGAGTCGGCCTGCTCCGCGACAGGCCTGCCGATAAAGCCGTCATGTCCCCGACGTGCCTGACGGTGGCACGTGGGACTGCAATGATAATTAGCTCCGTGACCAAATACGAAAAAAGTCAAATCTGTACGAATGCAGTGTGTGGAAGCTGTTTCATTATACATTTGTTTGCTTAGCGGGGATTCCCGACAAAAGCAACATGCAAGGTTACCTAGAGTCGTCTGTGCTGTCATCTGGCAAAGAGATGCGGGGAAATAATTAGGCGCTAAATCTCGCAGATACTCCAGTGCAGGCCTTTCCTGTTCATTAAAAACTTGACTGGGAAGATTTTTCAAAATAAAAGTTGCGGATTAAAGAAAGAAGTCTGACAGTGGTTGCTGT